>JAOBYE010716357.1:0-25397 GCA_025403585.1 Parazoanthus swiftii
TTTCCCCCAGCAAACGTGTCGAAAGTGTCAAGCTCAGCAAATTGCTTCAAGTTTGAGATAAACTTCTCATATTTTACGTTTCAACGGAAAACAAAAGCCGAAAATTCGGGGATTTCGTTTGCGTTTCTTTTTACCACTACATGTATTTCTTCAGCTATAACTAAAAATGCAAACCTGTAAGAAAAAACATCATTGTCTGTTGATATGATGTTATCAGCAGACTATAATAGTCTAATATACAAATGTATTCTATATTATCATACAATTTTACTTGCATCAACAACTTATATTACCTATTCAACTTTTTTGCTGTGCTTACTGAGTAGTTTGCTTCCCTTTGTTATTTAATTATTGATATTCTAGAAATTTGCACACTTAATTTAACTTCAATAGGCAGGCCAAAAATAATAAGCCCCCGGTTTCTTTTTGGGCTGCCTACCTTCACTGAGAAATACCTATACTTTATTATTATTTATCTATTATTATTCGATTAATATAATAGCTTTGATTTTGTAAGAATTATATTTTGTAATCTCCTTGATGGCATAGAAAATAAAATTGATTGATTGATTAATTGATTGAAATCTCCGCGCTACCGAAACCACAATGAAGAACGCGCATATGTTATTGTTTTTATACTACTATACTATACGTTACTATAATGTGCTGCGCATGCGTAGTTTTTCGTATTGTAGATGTTTTCAATGAACACTCCGATTTTGGATCTGTGCTATACTTCTTCTATACTATTTTGCATCACGCATAGCCCACTCTTTTGCGTTTGAGCACTCTCGTATACAGAAGTTCAGCCTCAAAGTTTTCTTCTGGGTGCAATGTTGAGATTCAAAAGACGAAACAGTACTTGCTGCAGATTGAGCATGTGCAGTTTCTAAAAAGTGGCTGCAGCGATAAGTGGTGAGATTATCAATTTAGGAATCCCCGCTTTCTCCAACTAACCCACTTTGAGCTCTTATAAATTTGTAACTCTTTAGGTGTTCAAAATATCCTCGACATTTAAAAACAAAGCGAAATCCAGGGAGTCGTCAACGTCAGACACAGTACTAGTTCTACTTTAAATTCTAGTTTAGTTCTGTATCGTGCATAGCGAACCCTATATACACTTTGCTAGCCTAAGAGTGATTTACAAGAACTTATACTACAACATGTTAATTGCTTTTTTGCATTACATTATACATCTCTGTTTTTTTTCTTTGTATTTCTTGTTTACTTAAGCTTATTTATTTTATTTTTAGTTATGGAGCAGCTTCCCCTGCTAGAGTGGTTTACAAGAGTTTATACTACAACATTTTTATTGCTCCTTTACATTACATTATACATCTATTTTTCTTTGTATTTCTTACGTACTCATTTATTTTATTTTTTAATTATGGAGCAGCTTCCCTCCCCCGAATAACCATAGGGATAGCGAAACGGGGAGCTGAAGATTTAACATTATTTTATTTAATTTGGCTTTGATAAAAAGAGAAAAGAGATTAAACAATTTAGAAGAAAAAGGAAATATAGAATAATAAACACTCTCTAAAGAAAAACAAAACTAGTATGAATTAAGAAAGTTCGATTTTAGGCTTTGCTTAAGCTGACCGAAGGTATAATTATTCATGGTTTCATCGAGCGAACTCCTTATTTTTGACCCCTGGAAACGGATGTTTACTATTCTGCAGTTAGTTCTAGGTACGTAGGATTATAGATTCGGTTTTTATAAAGACAGTAACAAATGGCAGCGTTCTGTCACGTCTTATTTTTGCGTATTACTGTGGCTTATATGTCCTTAGCTAAGCATTCTTCATTCAAGGGGCATATTGTGTTTCTCGGACACCTGTCCGAAAAGAGACATTTATAGAACTGGCGGCCACTAATATACAAAAACATCACAAAGCCTTTTTTAAACCAGAATTCAAACAGAATTCAACTAGCAAGTAAAGAACAATAAATTAAATTGCAAAATCGCATGGAAAATAGTATCTCTCGCTCGGAGATTTTTTTTTCGTTTCCAAACCAGAAAGAGCAACTTAACCTTGAACAAGCGAAATGAATTAATCAATAAATATAGAAACAAGGGCAGAAGGGCAGATGCGGGGCGTTTGACCTCTATTACCTTCCCGACAGTCAGACTTTGACTTGAAATCTCAATCCCAGGAAAGACCTAAAATATTTTTAGTGAGACGATCGCAACTTAATAAAGTACTGACGAAAGAGTACTTTATATTATGATTATTTAGAATGCCAGCTTGTGCTTTACTAGTGTTTGTAATACGAGATTCAAAGAGGAGACAGAATCATCCCCTCCCTTCCCCCCTCCTCTGCCATGTGAGCCAAAAAGGTCTAGGCCACAACTGTACCATACCAATGAACGCACCGTGTTTGTTTCATGATAGCAAACTGTAGGGCAATAATCATGTTGTAGTCTGACTTAAACAGGTTTAAGCTTAAAAGTTACTTTTAAAATAACACCTATGAACAAAACCTTATGAACCTATATACCACTAGAAGGCTTAAGAAATTTTCTAGATAAATTCTTAAATTATTTTGCCAAATTATTAATTGCAAGGAAAATCCGTTACATCAATTGCGGACTAAAATTTACGATCACGGAGTTAAAAGTCACTTAGTGTTGACTTTAACATGGTCATTCAGTAACACGTTTCTAGCATCGGCAGAGTGCACACGTCAAAACCGTGTCGGCGATTTTTATTTGATTAAGTCGGTCATCTTTTATAGTTGCTTGTACGAAATTGTATCTATTTTTGTCGAAGAACTTCCTACAAGCAATTATATAAGATGACCGACTTAATCAAAATAAAAATCGCCGCCACGGTTTTGATATATACACTTTGCCGATGGTAGAAACATGACAAATGATAATGTAAAGTCAAATCTAAGTGACGTCTGACTCCGTGAACGTAAATTTTAGTTCGTAATCAATGTAAGAGATTTTCCTGACAATTAATAATTTAGTAAAATAATTTAGTGATTCAAATAGGAAATTTCTTAAGCTTTCCAGTGGTATATAGGTTTATAGGGTTTTGACGTTTATCAGGCGAGTTATTGGGCAAAAACTAGAAGTACCCCGCAAGGTATTAAGTAACCTTAACACGAAACTGTGGCGACGTTTGGACCTATTAGTGCTTTCAAGTATGCACAAAAGAGTTCTGGTATACCTGAATATAATATAATATAATATAATATAATATAATATAATATAATATAGGTTTTGTTAGAAATTCAAGTCTAAGTTTAAACAATTAATAGTTCAAATCGTAAAAAACTACTATTACACGACTATTTTGACTATTTTAGTGATTTGGCAATTACTTGCTTCTTAACCTCTTGTAGCCTCAAAATTTCCTTGCCGTGTCTTTTTCTCATATCAGTGTAGGTTTTGGAGAATTGCAAATAGAATGTAGTCAGCATTTCTGAGAGCTCGTTTTTTGTTCTTGAATAGTTGTCAGTAACCATTTCCTTCCTTAGTCTTCTGGGCCCTGCAAAACATGCATTTCCAATAAAAATGTTTTATTTTGAAAATTAAGAGTAAACAGCCAAGTCAACTCAAATTTACAATAAGGCTCTACTCTCAGAACGAAAGATCCCATTGGATCTTTGACAATAGAATTAACAATAGCTGACGCGTTCCCACAATAAGTCATTGTATGTTTGTCCACGAATGGTTAGGTTTATCCCAAAGCTTATCCAATGGCATCTCTTGTTCTCAGAGTAGATATCGCCTGCTCCAGTTGCTATAATTTTTTGTATCTTATTTTAAATCATTTTTATACATTTTACTCTATTTGAGCAACGAGCCCAATAAAGTAGCGTAGATTTGGTTCAATGTTAAACTGCCTTCGTCCCACGAAGATAAAATTACTATTTATCCACCAGCCTTGCAATTTCAAAATATTAATCCATTGTACCATGTGTCATTAGTCACTCAAAGCACACTAGCAGCACTCAATCGCGGCAAAAAACCTGACTTCATCCAAAATCAGATAGTAGTTTGCGAGAAATGAGATACACACGGCGTAATAAGTCTAATTTATCATTTCATACCGACACACCATTTTTCTAACGCAAATTTTTGCTCGATCCTATCCCTCGTGGGGGCTGAAAGTAATGTTTATGTTGAATTAATGAGCCCAAATTCGACCGGGACCGAAAGGGAATGGATGTTGTTTTAGTTTTTAACTTTGAGAAATGAACTGTTGTCTTCTGTACATTTCAAATAAAAATTAGGTTTTACCTACCCACTGAGATGGTGTTTCTTCGTTTTTTCTTGTAACAACAGTAGTGATACGTTAAACCTGCCGAAACACAACCGCCAAGTATCAATGACAGAAACAGCAACGTCAGTTGATAGAGCGTTGTGGAGGAGTTCAAAAAGTCCGGCATGGTTTGTTCCTGCTCAATCGCCAATGCTTCCGTCTATAAGTGGAGATAAAAAGTAGATCAGATAAACATGGCTGACAGATTAAGCAATTCATTCGCGCCAGGTGACCGCTACCTGACCAGAAATTACAATGCAAGCTGGAGATATACAGCAAGAATTAACAGGGCTTCTCATCAGGTCCAAAATAGATTTACGAATTGCTTTGTGGGATTGTTATTCGGACAAACACCCAATCTATAACAGGTTTTTTAACAATTTCAGATATGGTTTTAAAAATCTAATACAAAAAAAAAGGGAACTAGGAAAAATTTCGTGGTAATTGTGAACTGATCAAGTGTCTGTTTCCGCTTCCCAATCCCAACATGCTTTGCAAGCATTTTAGTGACGTAATTGATGCGGCACCCTGGTGGCGGGGGACAAGCAAAAGGCGAAATGTCTAAATGAGTACGTGTGATTAGTGAATCTGGTTTTGAAAGTTGTGTCGCAGAGGCCGATATTAAGTTTCGGTCGTTCGGTTTTGCTACAGTTGCTTGGCCTCACAGTTGTCGTCCAAGGGGCAGGGTCTTATGAGCGAAGTCTTTCCCCTAGAACCCAGGGTATTACGACATTTAGGGTGCGTTCGCTTGGGACTATTCAGAAATAGGATTACTTGGGTTATCATCCCTGAAAATGATTTCAGCCAATCACAGCCATAATCAGAAAAAAATCCATGTCTTCCTATTCCGGATTAAGCCTAAAAGAAGACACCCTTAAAATTTGATGAATACACCCTTAAATTTGGGTTTAGCTGGTTACAGTTGCTTAGTAAATTTCGCCTTCATAAAAATATGTTATGACGCATTTTTGAGCATTTACAAAAACAGTAATGCTCCATACCCTGGCTCCCTTACTAAAACTTCATGGCAACCACAGAAAGTTTAGGAAAGGTTGTATCGCGTTTTATTCTGAATTGAAAGGTTGGTCTTAGTCCTTTTTTGTTAAAACAAATCCGGATTTTTTTATTTTGTTTTAATGAAACAGAAGAAAAAGAACATCACCTTGTTCGGATTCATTTCGCTTTTCCTAATGGATGCCAAAGGCTTCATGTTGATACTCGACACATAATCTCTGAAATGCCGTTGCATTTTTACAGCATCTCCAGCAAGCACTACCCCGTATGTGAACCTGTGGTTGATGATCTTGCTTACTCTGTACCAATTCCCCGCTAACAGATCTTTCCGATATGCTGCCACATAAACATCCATCACAATAGCATCCAGTTTATCGTTCCTTAAGGCTTTGACCAAGTCGTCATAGCTGTTGAAACTTTGACCTAGGCGGATAAATGCATCTTATTAGCCGATCGCAAAGTCCGTACGGCAAATTATGGACCGAGTTTTTTTCCTTCTTTTTATGGCAAAGCGCAAAGCGCGGGCCATGAAAACAAGGAAGGAAAAAACGCGGATCCATAACTTGCCGTTCGGATCGAGCAAACGAGGCTAATAAAAAGTTTATTATATGGCTTTGTTGATTATTTGAAGAAAGTGAGGCTGTTAATGACAGCCATTCCAGAACTAGAGGTTCGTAGGGTTGTTAATACAGACCTGAAAAGGACAAATCACAGCACGCGAAATCAGTCAGCCATATAATAAGACGTATTTTGTTACTGCGTACCATATCCTGCAGCTGATTTGTAGTACTGTTCATCATTTAGTATCATATGTTGAATAATTGTATAGTAAATCTAGTATTTTACGAAAATAACTGAAAGGTTGGGACTGCAGAGAACTGGTCTAACCTTTTCAACTACCACTGTTGTGTTGGTCACAGTTACTATTCTGACTAATTTAATCCAGCGATTAATTTGTTGCTGACGCATGATTGATAGATGTGAAGGCATTGGGCACAGTATGCATGATTTCTATTCTGGTGGGACGTTATAACGCTATGCTTCTTTACTCGATTGATCGTGAAAGCTAGTACGCCGGTAGACGTACGGCGAGTATAAATTTTCTTTGTTACCTCTTTCTTTAACTTTGATGAGATTATGTTTTTTCGGCACCGATGATTACTGCATAGCTTGGGACACTTTCAGTGTGGTGAAGCTTGCCCTAATGCGTTCACAGAACGAGGCCTTCAGCCGAGTCGTTTGTTCAGCCGTACTTGAGAGAAAAGTGTTTTGATCCTGCAGACTTTGTTATGCTACCTGAATAAGATTGGAATAGCCTCGAAGCAGAAATACAGAGAATGAAAGTACAGATAAATTCCCAGACCCGTAGGCAGGGCCCAACGGACCCGAAAAGTTCCGCATTTGGAGGTTTAATAAGACGGCGAAGAAGTCCGAATCGGTTTTTCGTAACAGTTGGTGCTACCGCAATTCGAAACGACTAAAAAAGGCCATAAGTGTGTTTGTCCCATAAGTTTGGCTTTTAAGAGTCCAATTTTACGAAATTTGTAGCCCCCCCCCAACAAAATTCCTGCCTACGGGCCTGATTCCATAGTACTTCGTCTTATCCTGTGACTGTCCGAAATATATAATATATTTGCGAAATTTGTACTGCCTGTAAACATTTGAAACATAGCCAAACATTTTTCATACCTTTTGATTTAACTTGTATAACACTTTAATCTATAATTATCTAAGTTAACAGTATTGTAAAGACACGATGCATGTTTTGGTGTCTAACAATAAAAGCACACTCTCTATATAGCCATATAATTTTTATCAACAAATTACGTCCGTGGCCCTTTGAATTGAGTAACACAGGCTCGAAAGCGGGCAAATTCTCCGAAAAGTGAATGTTTGTAAGAGACGAAATCGAGGGCACGTATGGCACTTTGAAGATAATTTTGGGGCCGAGAGACAGTATAACTTAATACAAAAGGCCACGGAAGTAGTCAATAAGTTTTCAACTTAAACAAACAACGAAGACGGCGGGGGTGAGGGTCACAAGTTAAAGCGCACGTGATATGTCATCGACTTTTATTACGTCGTAAAAACCTAACTTGTCATATGATTGGTCCTAACACCTTACACAAGGTAGCCATCACGAAAAGTATCGTGTTTTGCGCTTTCACAACTAGAGAGCATTGTTCTTGAAGTTAACAGCTTCCGTGATTCTATTCGCCCCGTTGTACTTCCTGATATTTTCTCAGGGAAGAAAATCACGTGGTTCAATCTAACCAATGATAACGCTGTATTTGACAACAAAAAATCCTTGTATAGTTATATTTTCACTTGATAATTGGTAATTTGCTGATAAACTATAACTTCATTTACAGACAAAGTGGCACATTGATTCTCAAAGAATCTTACCGACGTTCCCTTTTTTTACCAACTTTGAAGATACTTTTTGTTCTGTTGAATTCATTACTGACCCAATCTATAGAAGTAATAATGAGAGAATGTTAGCATTCATATCAAATATGTTATTCATTAATTAACTAAGTTGCCTGTGGACTTGAATCCATTCCAAAATTGCTGTTCTATATTTAACTAAGTCAGTTTTAACAGACTAACATTTAATAACGTCATTTATAACTTCGCACGACGTTATAAATCCGCCTTTTTGAATTTCTTAGCGGCCGTCTTGGAATTTTGGATGACATAAAGAAAAGGTCTTTAATGAGTTAAAACTAGTGTAAAATTTTTATACTTAACTATAATTAGTAAACATAAAGATTTCACAGCCAAAATTCAGGAAATAAAAGTAGGAGCTGTGTTGCATTAAAGAAAAAAAATCATACAATGCATACAACGCATACAACGTTAAACACACAAACGTTTTCTTTAAAAAATCAGGTGAACTGCTCACAGCCTTTCTTCAGTATTTGCACAAGCTTGAATATGACACAGCCAATTTAAGCCTCCTCCAGCTCCCCATGCCTTAAGTCTGACTAGGGTTAAAACTGACCAATGAATATCGTCTGTGTTTTATCAGTTTAGAAGAAAAAAAAGAGAAACTCCACTGATTTCTGTGAAAAACAACAAAAGAAGAAAAACTTTTTGAAAATGTGACTTTTTTCGCGACACTTTAGAACATACTGTCATAAGAGCTTAAACGATCACCTTACAGACCCATTTTTGAGGTTTGCTTGTAATATATAGTACCTCGATTCATTACTGTTTCTTTTTTCTCTTCATTGTTTGTAAATTTTAGAGTTAGAACCATTGATGTTAGTTTTAATTCATTCCCTCATTATTAATGAGCGAATTGTATTTTATAGGTTCAGTATATTCTTTTAGGAAATTGTAAGGCACCAACGGAAATCAGTGAAACTATTTTTTGTTTTATTATTACTATCATTACCATTATAGTTATTATATATAAACTAAATACAGTGTCAATCGGTTTCCATTCATTCTTTTTTCCTGCTTTTACCAACTTACAGCAGGAATATAACCGGTTTTAACTGCTCCAACAAAAGTGAAACACTTGTAAAAACATATTGATTTTGTGCGTCTCCAAGGATAGTTGGATAGATTAAACTCAGCTAAACATTTGACCCGGTTTGACGCTTTGTGTCTGTAATAGTCCCGCGATAGTATTGATTGTTACTTCTTATCGAGTTGCAAACCGAAATTATTCGAAAGGTAGTTTTTTAAATCGAAACTTTTTCATTAATAGTTTAACTATGAATATTACTTACTCTGAGTCCGCGACCAACACTTGTTCTTTCATGAATTACTGTCGTCGTAAGGGATGATGTAACTGCTCCTACAAGTAATGACGTCATAACCAATCCAACGAGGAACCAACAAACAGCGAAAAGTCGTCCAATCAGGGACTTGGGACTCTTATCGCCATACCTACGGAAAAAGAGTGATAGACGAAAACCAACAAAATCGGGAGAGGAGGTAGCTACTTTCCTACATTCTCTTAAATTAGATTCAAACCAGTTCTCTCGGATTCACATGCAGATCATGCAATCGTCAGCTTCATTTCCAGAAACCGGAAAACGCATCATTATGGGCACCGGCAATGTTCTGGCTCGGTAATCTAGCAATGGAAGCAAAGACTCTGACGAAGGGCTAACACTCGAAACGTCAGCTTTACACCTAACCTTATGGCGAAAAACATACCATATCAACTTTTGTTGATCACAACCCATATTCAACTCACTCGCCAATGCAGAGAAACAGTTTTTTCAAAACTAGTTTTCTAGTTATTACAAAAATAGCCTTGTTGTTGCCTTTCAGTTTACGTCACAATCTAGCTGTCTGCAAAGCAATTTCAGAAAACTTCAGGTGTTGAAAGCGAAAGAGTAACAGTGTCTAGAAAGAGTTTTAGTTCATTTTAACTGAAAGGTATATCTTCCTAAAACCAGTTCTGGTTTTACACACTTTTAAATTCCTGTTTCTTTCGAAAAAAAATTTGTTTCACACGACAAGTTATCAATTTCAAAACGACAAAGATTCGCAAAATCTACACTTATATAAAAGTGACGACAACTTAGGTCATTATCTCAAGAAACAAGTGAAAGAATAAATAACTAAACAATAAGTAACAATAAATGTGTTTGAATTTATAGCTGAAGTTATATTCGAATCTTTGCTGCAAGTTAAAGGGAAATAACTTCGCTGGATAGAATAAACACAAATCGTTGGCGCGGGCGTTAAACTTCACTTAGGGAGAATTGTAACTGAGTTGTTTGGACAGATAGTGCTGGTTTTGGTAGGCATCGCTTGCCAGATTTCCCGCCTATGCATGTGACCAAAAAACATAACCTTGGACCTACCCTCCGTCCCCCGTTCCTCACTGCATGTCGCGTGAATTTATTGTTGACATCCGTCGTCATAACTTTTTTACATATTTAAATATCAGAAAGAATAAATGTAACAATTGCAATAATAAACATATAATTAATGTATGTTAAACTCACCCAACTGTAGTCATAGAGACAAAAGACCACCAAAAGCCCTCAGTTGCACCCTTAAGAAAAGGTCGTGGATAATCTTCAGGATTTGCTCTTGAATCCTGTAAAAAATTTCAACATGAATAGCGCATTTCCCCCAATTCATCACATTCTTCACTTATTTGAAGCAAATAATGACGTAACCATTGTTAACCAAAATCACCCAATATGTTAGACAAAACCACCCAATATTTTATCCAAAATCACCCAAAATGTAAGCAAAAGCCACCCAATGATTAACGATAAGAATTGGAGCTTGCATACTCTAATTGTTAAACTTAAACTTAACGAGTAACTTCAATGCTTACTGGAAGGTCTTTTTAATCTGAAATCATTTGGCCATAACTTACTAAGTCAAAGCATAAAAGTTTTGTTTAGTAACTCTGTTTATTTAACCACAGTCGAAGAAAATGTTTTGTGATATTGTTCTTTTTTGCAATCAAAGACCCTTGTTATCAAATATTTCTATTTCTTACAGGAAAGACATAATTAGTGTTTTCACCATCCTTTTTTCAATATCATGGGTCGGTGTTAATATTGCCATTGTTAATATGATACTTACCAATGCCCATATTAGTATTCCCGAAACAACTGCAAATGATATATTCAGCACGAGTAATGGCCAACAGCTAAACAAAGAGTAGGCGACAACTCGAGAAAACACTTCGGCAGTTCTGTCCACTGTAATAAGAGCCACTCCAGGAACCTCAAGAACCTGTATGAACACGTGCGACTTCAGGAATTCCGCTTCCTGTTCTTTGACTACCATTGGAAAGCTCAGGTGTGTTTTAAAGCTCAGAGCAGATGAGACGACCCAAGAGTCTCTTTTGTATGCAGTGGAGTTAGGAAGACCAGAGATTGTGTAAGCGATCACTGATTGGCTCTTACACGGTTTGCAGGTTTCTGTGATCATTTCTTGGAGAATATCAGCAAATATTCCCTTGCTATGCGAACTGTTGGAGTTTATAGAATACGGAGGATTGGCCCACCAGTTTGTGGTGAAGGACGACGGACATCGGCAAGTTTCTGTTGAGAACGGTAAATCAATGTATAAAGAATTTTTACTTTAGTTTGACAGAAGTTTGATTAAAACAACAAAAAACCAACTTTTCTATAAATATTTTGTCTGGAAGTTATATATAGTTCAGATGACAGTGTGTACATTTGATCTAATTAACGCTATTTTTGTCTGAGTGTGCCATGAAGTTACTATGAACCTTTTCCAGGAAATGTCACAAACTTAGAAGCATAATATACAGGAACTTTTAAAGGGCAACACTTTCTGCCTTTTTTGAAGCAAAAAAGGTGGTGTTAATGGTGTTGGCCCTCAAAATCAAAAACACATCATTTTATGAAGAACACATTCAGTCTATAGAAACCCGCAGCTTGTTGAAACTAAACCTCACTTAAACATTCCAGCCACTTTTTTTTATAAAACAATAAAAGGCTTTAGAAGTCTTAAATTTAGAATGATCCAAATGATGACGGTATAGAGATCAAAAAACATCAGTTCCCTGATGATGACCTAGAGTCGGAAACATTCGGATCATTTTAGCTTCAAGTTTCTAAAGCCTTTTATTGTTTTATAAAAATTTTAATTTTAGCTTTTACTATGATTTCCTGTCTTTAAATAATACATTATTGCTCTAGCGGTTTTGTTTACTTTTCCTCACTCCATTTGTTTTTCCTAGATTACATGTCCCCGAAAAACCGACTTTGTATAGACTTGCAAAACAGCTGCGAATTTATATAGACTGCATGCATGTGATACAAACATAGGAAAAACATGAGACGAAGCAGAGCTGAGTTGAGTGTCTTTAATCTCTGGTATTAAGATCTATCTAACGTTTCCTTATTCTACTTTCTTACTGACATAAAACAGCTTTGGGAGAGGTGTTAAATTTGAAAATGTTGGAAAAAACTGGATTGCAAAAAAAGTGAAGATCCATTATGCATGATTAACCAAGAAATCCAGCGAAATTGCTCACTTATCATTTATGTATCAATTTTGAATTTAAGATGTACAATAATATATTTATCTTAAAAATTGAAGACAATAATGAATTCAAGTTACAATTCTAAGACTAAGTTTCCATGTGACGTCAGAGCCGCTATATTGGTGTCCTTTTACAATGGGGTTGTAATTAATTTCTTTTGTTAGGGACACCAACATGACCGCCATGCCATTTTTCATTTGAATCCCTGGGCATTCATTGAGTGAAAACTAGCAATCTGTTAACCAATATGGGATGAAAAAGCCCTTACCAGCTTCCAAACTATAGCTATAGTTCCCAGGCCCTGCTTGTGTGAAGGGCGCAATCTGAACGTGGTAACGAGTGTATGTATTGAGGCCTTCTAACGTCATCTCGGTCGTGTTTGCGGACACATCCATTGAGCAAGCAGTAGTATTCGTGAGCGTCTTTCCTGCCTCCGATATTGCCTTGAATGTGAGGCGATATCCCACCAGTTTTCCCTTGATATCCCCCTCCGCTAGATGATGCCACCGGACCTTAATGGTTGAACCGCTCGTACGGCTGAATGCCGTCACGTTAGTCAGAGGCTTCTTTGGTACTAATGAAACATAAACGATACTTATTTACACCAGTTCTCAAATTTCAGTTGTCCTTTGCCTATGCTAGTATTTATGTTCTTACCAGGATTGGGTTTTCTTAACAAAACTGCTCGTGTTTTAACGCTTTGGCTTTCTTAAGCGAGCTACAGTAAGCGGGCTGTTTTAGAACACATGTTAAAGAAGAAATTTGTTTTAACATTCAAAGTTAAGCAAAAGTTAATGAGCTAGGCACTAATCTAACTTCTGGTAATTAATGGTATTACTTGGGACATTACGTAAATTCACCAACAAGAATAATAATAGATGCAATAACGGCTGCTTGATCTTTTTTTAAATCTTTGTTGACTTTATTTGAATTCAGAAATAGTCTGGTTTTGAAATGTTTGAAAACCCAAGGTTAACAAACAAAGTAGATGACTTACATAGCCATTGGTTCTTTGGACGTTGCTAATAACAACCTTTTTTTATTTAATCCTTTTCTTAAAAGGGCAGTTTCACTGTTATTCTACGAAAACTGCTGCTTTCCATAAATGGTTTCTTTAATGGTTTACTCAAAGTATGTATATTGGTCAATTAAGGCAATTTCTTTCGACAAAGAAACCCTTTTACAATTTAACAAACATTATTGTTAAGGATCTAGGCACTATATTACGTTTGGGGTTTCTGGAGAATGTAAATGTGAATACACAAATTGTTCCGTTATCAGTTCTGTTTTACAACCACAGTCTGCAGTTCGGTCGATTCGCACTCTTTCGTGAAAAACACAAAAAGAAAGAATGGGTAACAACCGAAAGCAAAAAAAACTCAGAAAGCTGGTTTTCAGCAGACGTTGTCTGAGCCATAGCCGTACTAACTTCTTAATATCTTATCCTACGGGTGTAAATTCGCTCCGCACTTATAAATTTAACCCTCTTCATTTGTAATCGAAGTTAAACCATCCTTACTATATTCGCAACGTTTAAGAGGAAATTGTGATTCAGTTTTTTTATAACAAAAGCTATTTTTTTTAATTTTTAACCTCACTTGTTCAGAATGAAAACATTTCACAATCATTTAAAGCATACTGATTACACTGAAGAAAACGAGATAAATGATGACAACAAATAATTAACAATTAGTGATTGTTTAAAGTATATGCCTCTGCATTCACGTATTTGAGGGCTAGTTACACTGACAAGTTATGAATTCGTCTTAACCGAAATTACCTTGATCGGTTGTTGCAATAACGCATTCACTTTTGGGGCCATTTCCAACGCGGGTGAATGCTAAAACTCGGATACAAAACTCAGAGCTGTTGTGCAAATTACGGAAGGCAACAGATAACGTAGTACTGTTGACCGCTAGAACGTTCTCCCTCGTGGTCGCTATGTCTAAGTTCTTGCAGAACACTTTATATCCTTGCAGAAAGCCATTGACATGTTCGGGTGATACAGGTTGCCAAGCAACAGTAATAGAAGATGAACTGGAACCGTGGGCAGATATCTTCCCCGGTGGTCTGTCTGGAACTGAGGTGAATAATAAAGGCCAAAATTGAAAACACTGACCTTATTTGTATTACGAGTTTCAGTTACATGTGTCGCTGCTTTTCAAGAATCTGACAATAATATTTTTCTTCATTTTTTTAATACACAGTGTTTTACAACAATAATTTTAGTTATATATCATCAATAATAGTATAGTATAATAATAAAAGCATAATATAATGCGACATTCATAGTATTTGCTAAAGATAATTGTATAACTGGTCATAATTGTATTGGAAAAGAATGTAACAGTTTTAGTAAACATACATGGCTTAAATATGAATCTGTGAGTGTATAAACATAATACTTCATCGTTACAACATATTCATGCTTCTTTTACAGCCGCGAAAATCTATCAATACCTGACATTACAACGTTGAAAACGTTTTATATAATGATGTTTAGTGTTTGGTACATCGTGGTAAAATACGGTATAGCGTATTAGTTTAGCTAATGAAGTTTGCTTTAAGTCGAATTCACTAACAATGTTTAACCTTGTCTCTACTAAAGGCGAATCATCGAAGACAGACCAATTATTTTTTTCAAGAAACGTCGTCTTTGAGTTCCCGCCATCTCGTGCAATACAGAGACTGATATTTAACATCAACAACAGCCAGTTTAAAATTAAAAGTTAACACTGTATGTATCAAAGAGAGTACCACGACCAAAAGGAACTGTGGGTTGCAAACTGCCTTGGGTTAACTGGCGCTCCGGTTACGGAAAAGGTATTATTTATGTTCACGCGTATAGTAACAGCTGGATCTGCTCAAAATGTATGCCTTCCAACGAAGCAGCGTATATACAAGTTGTTCATGCAATCGATTTGGCAGCCCAAAGTTTCTGTTGATCGAGGTATTAACTATTGTATAATATCGCCTTTATTGAAATAGCTTAATTATTGAACATCAATATTAAATTATCTACATTTATAAGGGCTATTTACCGTCTTCCGCAGTAGTAAACAGTAAGCAGGGGCTGGTGTTTCCGTCTCCTTTGCGAGTAAAGGCCGCAACCCGTACACAATAGTCACTGAACTTTTCCAAGCCGCCTATCACAGCCGAGGTCGTCTTAGAATCAACTATCATCAGGTATCCTGTTGTTCTTGATGCGCTTCTCTGTTTTCGAAGTTTAAGTGTAGTTTTATAGCTGTATGTTGCATTACAGTATACTTTATATCCTAGCAAGATACCATTTACAGCTTCCTCAGGCAAAGCTTCCCATGATACAAAAACAGTTGTTGAATTTGGACTGTAGGATGCGACATTTGAAGGAGAAGCCTCTGGTACTGCGTGAATGAATAAGAGCATAAATTGCATGGTAAGTAATGCTGAACACTTAAACCACAATTTAAGCAAGAAGAATGAAGTATTTTATTTATTTAATATATAGAAAGTTTTTTTGGTTTTGGTTGACTAGTGTCAAGTGGCGTAAATCTTCGTGCTTGCACGCCGTCAAGCCAATCAGAGTTACCCACGATAG
Organism: Parazoanthus swiftii; assembly: GCA_025403585.1. Lineage (NCBI taxonomy): Eukaryota > Metazoa > Cnidaria > Anthozoa > Zoantharia > Parazoanthidae > Parazoanthus > Parazoanthus swiftii. The sequence goes on from JAOBYE010716357.1 coordinate 15,872, forward strand.
CGCAATTCTTCCTGCTTGCACGTGCTCAGTTCGCCGTCAAGCGGTAGTGCGCGCTCCTGGTCACGTTCTTTTCGCACCGCCAATAAACGTCGTTCGAGCTCTGTTTTGTTTAGGTGTTTTTATTTTATGGTCAAACGAAAATCGCTCTGTATGGTCGGACTGACACAGAATACTTTTGTTGAAGTTACTGTTACCGGCTTATGTTCTTGTAATGTTAGAGACACGTGATTGTCAGCTGCCCTGCAACTACTTTGTAATGCTTTGGCAACATGTAAAACCTACCACTGCCATTCCTATAGCGGATGCAACCTTATCGTGATAGTTCAAACAGAGTAACTTACCGTCTTCGTCCGTTGTTACCTCTACGCACGAGCTGTTCTTTATAACTGGAAAGCTGAGAGCCTGAACATCCACGCAGTACTTGGTAAACTTCTTCAATTTCTTGATTTCCACTGAATTCTGAAAAACTGGAACAGTTCTTTTATCGAAAACTTTACCAGTTCGTGTGTTAACAATTTTAACAAAAAACCCAAAAGCACAGCCACGCGTAAGACAGCCGGCGGCGAAACGTTTCCAGGTCACAAGGATTGATGTGGAACCAGTGCTTACTGCTTTAACATTCAGAGGGAACGGTGAACTTCGATTACGCGGTAAAACTGGAAAAGAATATAAAATGTTGCGACCTTCAGAAGGTATTGCATACCGCGCAGTAATTCATTGTACTCATAAGGCGTTGACCTGTTAAAATGGTGCAATGATCACTAAGCCGTGTTTTAGAACAGCATTTCTGATAATAATATTAATAATAATAATAATAATAATAATAATAACGATAATGATAACGATAACGATAACGATAATGATAATGATAATAATAATAATAATAACAATAATAATAACAACAACAACAACAATAGTGATAACATTTGTTTTAAACTTATGACATTAAAACGTTCAGAGATATTTAAGAAGTTTTTTGATGCAGAATATTATTTGATGATTTAGAATAATAATTACAATAATAACAATTATTATTATCATTATTACCAGAATTGCTGTTCTAAATCACGGTACTGCCACTTCTGTCAAAAGTCGTAAAATTCATAATTTCGATTATAACATTTTCAGATATACGACACCATTTAAACTGATTCAACATTGACAAACCAACGTCGTACTGAGCGATAAAAATTGTTATTCGGTATATCAATAAATCATTCAAGAACCTTAAAAAATTTAAGAAATCTGTATCGATCTAATGCCCTTTCAACTCTATTCAGGTACGTTGATCAATTGACTGATTTACTCAAAAAAAGGCGAGGTTTTTATGCTGTCATAGTATTTGAGTGAACGACAAACTTAATATTTTTTTTCCTTTTTTGGAGTACCTTTTTTGCTGGGACAAAGTTGTAGGTTACACATCTGAGTTTCTGTTACGTTAAATGTAGAGTTGACACCTTTATAGATCAACGGGGGATGAAGACAAGTTCTGTTACGAGTTCTGTTGCCAATTCCACAAGATACGCTGCATCCGCTCCACAATGCCCACTTGCCAGGAAATGCATAGCCAAGCTCGCCAACTGGTAAAGGAAAATAATTCATCTGCAGTTTAAATTTACTCAAAGAAACACTAAGTAGTATTGAAAGCCATGAGAAATACAAATGAACGAGAGCTACTAAAATGTAACATCTATATATACGTATAAGATTAACTAGTGTATATTGGAGAATTGAGAAAGATGATGGTGTGGCGGCTTAAAGTTCTAAAATTTTTTTTGAAGTTCTTTCTGGGATTTTAATGTCTTAGCTGTCCAAATATAAATATGCGTTGCCGCAAGCCATATCTATTGTACTAAGTTTTTAATACTTTTTTAAAGTTTAAATAATACAAAATGATAGAAATCTATAACTAAACAATTGTCGTAAATGAACTAACATATACCCATATATGGTACAAGGTGATACTGGCAGAAGTCCAGACTTACTCATATAATAAACAAAATTTTAAAGTTTCGTGTTTTAAGCACGGCGGGGTTATGCTGATGATTCAGTAATATTCCGGTAAAAACAGATACAGTGTAGGGTTCATTTTAGCTAGAAAAGGACTGGTTAGCCCTTGTGTAAACCTTCTTTTAGAATCTGGAATATTAGAAAGTTTGACACCATGAATCACCTCGGTAAGGCTTGACCAAGTGGCTTTTGGAGATAGGCTGTAAGGAGCCGCCATTGGGGAAAGAGACGCCGAGTCCGAAATATCTATGTTGGTTTCCTGCCTGAAACTTCATTTCAATGTTGTAAAGATTGCTCTTTATCAGATTCAGCGTTTTCTTGTTTCTGAAAAGAAAAACTGTATTAAATGCACGTTACCTCACCTATATTCAGGGACCCTTTCTTTCTTTTTGTGCAAGACGTGTTTTCAGTAAAAATGGAAAGGATTCGTGTCATCTACTATTATAGTATATATCGTTGTATGTCAATTAATGGTCAACATGTCTGAGCGAGACTCTTGCTTTAAAATCTTTGGTGAAACGGCTGCAACGCTACTTAATTCGTTTACGATTTTTTTGAAGCAGATTTATTTTCTCCATAATATCTATATCTAATCGTAATCATTATAATGATAGGACAATAAGGTACGTTTTTTTTGTACAATCCAATTGCAGATTTTGTAACCCAAACACTGGACTTTGGCTCTATTTTGATACAAGGTACATGCATGTAAATGATGACACACTGCATACTAAACAAAATACTTGATTTCATCTTTCATTCATTTGTTATTATAGGAACTCCTAACAACCCATACGTCATGAATCCGAATTTCTAATGAATAAAGGGAATATTCCCTCATAGAACGCGCTCTTCACAAAACGAGTTTCATCTGAAAATTTTTATGGCTCCCACGTGTTTGTACATTCTGTCACCTTCCCTCCCTCCCTGAGTATGCACATGTATCAGTTTCTTAAGCTGCTAGCCTTTAGGTCTTATGAGAAATATGGGGAATGTAACAGAAGCCATTAATTCCATTTCTGCAATAAAATGCGTCTTAGGTATGTACGATTTAGGTCTAAAATTACAGAATCCTGATGGACTTGCCTAATATTTTCATTGCTGGAGCTCCGAAGATCTTTTGATAATATCACTACATCGCTCTGGCGAATCTGAATTTGACACCTCCTCGCGCAGGAGACATTAAATGTGTACGCGCCGGTCTCGTTAGCGACAAAATATGCTGCCAAACACACGGCAGCACGCTTCACCTCAAGATTTGCAACATGGAAGTCATCCAAGAAATATTGGTGGTTTGGAACTCCAAGATGTTTGTTGTTCGAGATCCACATGTTAATGTCGCTGTGTTTTCTTCCATTCCATATTTCAAGCTTTACCCCTTTGATTTCTGTAAGAAAACTCATATTTTCTTGATATAAGTAACAACAGGAAAAAGTGGACTTAAAAATTATACACTAGATACGTTTATAAAATCTGTTTCATAGTGAATTAAGTACCTTTGCATTTTAAGCGGCTATGTTCCTATAGAAATATGCAGTGAAATAGAGAGGCTTTATCTGCTGGCTGAGCTCTGTTCGCTAGGAAAAATGACATTCTGACATACATACATACAGTCCAAAGCATAAAAGCTCTTATCCGGAATTTAGATCTAATATGGAACCCCAACTCGTCATCAGTGCAAAACGAGGTTGTTTCCACTGTTTTTCTGTTGAGATATAATACTTGTATTGACGTTCACCTGGGTGTTCAAGGATTTTCCGATTGGAATCCGGGAATGACTTGTCGAGTTATACAAAAAAAGCTTTTTATTTTCCGGAGGACAACAAGTTTGATTGAGGTTGCTTTACTGGGCAAAATAGCAAAAGCAAAAAAAAAAAAAAAAAAGTCTTGTAGCGTTTTCATAGAAATCAAAAAGGTTTTCAGGATGTATTTTTGTTCAACCATTAATGACTAGAAAAGAATTCTCTAACCATTTTGCCCCTTTGAGGGTTTTTTCCATCGCTGATCGCTTTGGTAATATTTGTTGGTTGTTTGTGCTCAACACTGAAGTATCGAACGATTGAAGCCAATATCTGCGTAGAATCAAAGCAACTTCTTCAAGATATCATTGATAGTTTAGTTTTGTTCAAGAATTGGTCTGGATATCGGACATCTTGTTATGATATCGTTTCAAACCAACCGACTTACATTGTAATAATACTTAGCTTTGCCTAAAATAAGTTGTTAATAGCTAAGAAAAACTCGCTTGATGCTGGGTTATGTCCTTCCAAACATACATGTCAAACGCGTTAAGTAAGTGATAGTAAAATACATTTTCAATAGTCAAGTTTTGAAATACAATTAGTACCTTTTTCTATAGCAAGATTTTATAAACATGTTTTGAACTTAAATTTAAGATCAACCTGATTGATAACCGGAAAGTATTTTGAATGCGGTTAAAAACACATGTAATGACAGATCGCAAATTTAATTGCTAAAATGTTTCACTATTCTAACAAAATTCAGCAAATAATTTTCAAACTTTTTTTCTGATCAGGAATACACTATTTTTTTTGTTAAAAAAGGAAAGAATAACTTGAAGAGTAACGATTGCAACATGATAATAATGACAGACCAGCAGGTGTGTGAACTGCAACAATTTCTTTATTGCTTTTTACCATAACAGCTTAACAAACTAATATTGATTTTTCTTCCCACGGATTTTTTTTTACCTATATGTCAATTTAAAATCATTCCCCTTTTTCACGAAATATATTAAAGCAACGATACATTTTCTTTTTTCAGCTTTTTTTTGTCCGATGATCTTTTGTTAAAAAAATAACGTTAAAATACGAAACCTCCTGGTTAAAATGATGAAATAAATTTGATCATTGTTTACTTTATAGTAAGACAGCTAAAACGAGCTCAAACTAATTACCAGGCCTAAAACAACACAAAAATAATTGCTTTGATGTCAGTGTATCTTCACTACTAAGTCAACTATGCAAATAACGTGCGTTTAAGTATAAATACATGCTGCAAAAATAATAAAACGGAATATTTTCTTCAAAAAAAGATTTTCTGTTTAAGCGGGTTTTACCATTTTTCCCACCTTTATTTTAGGTGTAATTAAAACAAAAGATCTGTCTTAAAATTAACCTGCGCTTTTAAATATATTTGTAGCACTGTTTTTGTCGCGACCATACAAACAAATTTTTCGTTTGTAAGAATTTCCAATTGTCTCGTGTGTCGTCCCAAATGTTATCTACGTCAGTTTTCACTTACACCTACGTACACCACGAACCTACATTAATCCGGATTGGTTTTGTTTACTAACTGTATATTTAACACTTTCCTTTGTCAGTCTAAATTTATGTAAACGATTTAAGCGCAAAAGTAAAAGTTCAAACGCTGCCTTTTCAAGCATATATGAGAAATAACTGAACAGTCCTAGCTGTTGCGTTTGAAATGCCAATAATGTGACAGGTCACCTGTCCAATTCGATATCCCATTTTCGTGCAGTTTTGCCCGTATAAGAGACAACTTTTTGTATCGAAAATTAATTACAGCCCTTGTTACATTTTTAGGTGTTACTAAAAACAGATAGAAAATTACCTTATGTCAATAATGTCTGTCAAGATAGAAATATCTTTGCTAGTTAACATTGGCGAAGTGCATTGAAAATTTATAAAATACCTGCCTTACTGCATGATCATTCTAAAAATAGTCATGAAAGTAGTTCTAATGTTAAGATAACTGAGCGAAGTCTGTTTGCGAAGTTAACGGTGAACTATGAGGGTGAACCGCTCTTTAAACACGAAACTAAAACGAAACGCAGTAAAGGCCCGCGTTCGTGCGAAGCAAACAGATTGGAATGGTTTAAACAAAACATAAACGGTCAAGAAGCGCCTAAACTTTGTCAGAATCCTTGCCATTTTTCAGTTCACAACTTGAGCGTTTACTCGAAGAAAACAGACTCACTGAGAAAATAAGTAAGGAAGTCATTTTGATCCCGTATGTTTTTAACTAAATAAGAATCATAGGTGCCTTAGGTCCGATTCTAAGAAGAAGCGGAAGAAAGTAAACAACATAAAACTAGCGCATGCGGAAAGAAAAGAAATTTGTCCTTTTCGCCAGAAACGTTCAACATTCCAGTTTTCCTTTGCCGTAACTGGGCTTGCATATTTTTGCCAACTTTCAAAGACATTCAGAAACAACATTGTTAAGATCAATACAAAGCAATTATGTTTTGAGAATCGAAACTTTCATGTAACAGGATTGTGCTGGGTCTCGTTTATACACGCATAGAATTGATCATGTCATGCATGACCCTCGTGCACTGAGATGTGTAGAGTAGTCACTCAGCCATGAGTTATATTAAACTAGAGCTCAAAGTGAGACAAAACTTTTCGCAATGAAAAACAACGACAAATTTACAGTAAATCGCAGCTACATACCTGACGGAATGCAGGAAAAAACATCTTCTTCCACTCCAAAGCAGAATGGGAAGCAAGCTATAAAAGCGAACTAAAATATAAAAGAAAGTCTAAGTCACTTACTCATTGTCACACCGAAGGTGATACTATGAGATTAGAATATTATCATTGAAGAGGAAACCACTACATGAACAATTACTGCAATTAGACTTATAATCTCTCTTTTTGTTATACTATTTTCTATTCACACATTTAGTTTGTTATCATATTATGTAATGGTGTGTGAAAGAATGAAAACACAAGCGTTAGTTTTGCGGTTGAACGAATAATGCGACAATTCGGTTGCCTTGACCCTCAAATTAAAGAATCTCAAAATCGAGTTTTTCTCGTTCTATTTTTGAATACAATCACTGTCAGTTGATCATTTAGCTTTTTACGTTCTTGCATACTGCTACTGTGTTCTGTAATGAATCCTATGTTTTTTGATCCGTTCTCTGTCGACGTTGTGGTTCCAAAGTTGCTTAATCTCCGTAATGCGTCTCATTTTCTGAACTGGGTAAGATTGAGTCGAAAGAACATTTAATTGTGTCTCAGCCTATAATTTCGGTCAAACTCTATAAATACATCAAACTTGATTTTTTTCAAACTCTCAAACTAAGTTTTGAGTTCTCATACGTACTTTCGTTTCTTGTGTCAAAAGGAGAACCTAAAAAATACCAAATCAATGGCTTACCTTGAAATGTATCATGGCAAAGAACTCCAAGCAAGAATCGAAGCGCTTACTGCTACACACAGAACTCCTGTTTCAAAAGAACTAGGAAAAAACTGAAGGAACACTGCTTCAAAAACAAAACTGATATGTGGGAAGTGAAGCACCGAAAACTGGAGTTAACAAACATCTGATTTTTAGTGCAGCTTCTGGAGAGAAATTGATCCCAACCAATCAAAAAGAAGACAATTGGAAGAAGGCCTTTATACAAATATATATTTTGTATAGCTGGAAATGTCAACAAAATTTCAGACATTTGGTTTTGGTAAATCCTTATTGTCAATAAAAAGAAATTACTCGACATCAAGCTTAAAGTTACATTTGTGATACCAACAACTTTTATATCCTTCGGGATAATCATTTGGCAGAACAGTTGTTAGTGCTGAATTGTGCTTCAAAAACGAAAAACTTAAAGAAAAGGGCTTCTCCAGTTATCAGTGCGAACACAGTGGAAAATATATAATTTATTTTTCAACAAATTTACGGAAAAATGGATAAGTGGGAAGAAGATATTTAATGTTTGTGTAGCCCGTGTTTTATCACGGTCTTGTTTCTGGGCTGAAAAGTCAAGAATCGTAAGAATTCTATCATGCATTATTGCGGCATATCAGACGCGCGAGTGAAGAAGGGACTGGAGAGGGAAAAGGAGAGAGGATTGAGATGAAAAGGCGAGAGGAGGGGGAAAGGAAGAAGGCAATCTGTTCAAGTATTTGGTTGAATAAGTTTCTTTACCGCCTGATAAAAGCAAAAATCTAAAAATCAGCAATTTAATGACTTATGGTTAGTGAAATGCATCTTTGGATTTTCAAAATGGCGGTCTTTGTTAGTAAATATTTTGTTTTGTATCTTTTTGTGGTTTTAAAGGTATCTCGCTCCTTATTAGCACTTGTTTAAATTGTCTCTAAGAGCTGGAAACACCTTTTTTAACGTTCCCGCTCGACCTGAAAAATGCTCCCGACCTCACCTTTTTAATTTTATTTTTTGTAAAATGTAAAAACTTTTTCAACTGCTCATGCCGTAGACATCTATTTTTTCAAGTGTGCACGCATCCGCGATCGGCCGTTCTTATTCCAAACCTTGTATAAAGTGCTCGCGTCGTTCTGCTTTGTTTGGGCCGGGGCGGGCGAAAGAAAACACAATGACATGCTAATTTCCTCGATTTAAATGGAAAAACTTTAAAAAAATAACATGTGCCGATATGTTTTTTTCCCGCGCCAATCCAACAATGCGGACCGGAAATGTCTAGCATACGTGGGAAAATAGCGGAAAGTTACAGAATTAGCTGATTTCTATTAAGGGCGGTATTTGTGAGATTGTTTTGTGTAAATAGCGTTTTTTATTTACCAGACTAATGACATTGGATGAATAAAACGAAATAAACATCTGGCTTTGTCGGAATTCCTCGCACTCCATTCGGTCAATATTATTTTACAATATATGCGGCGATGCTTGACGTTGTTAATTGTTCAAACCCCCCAGCTTTCGAAGAACTTGTAGATTCTCACACATCCAAACTCTTGCTGACCGCTCTCCGACTCATATTGACCGTTCCCCGTTCTGGATTTTAGTAACGTCCGTGCAAGACTCCACTCAGAAATGTAAAAGAAAGAAAAAAAAAATCACACTTTTCTAGTTAAAGGTGTTTTGTTTTGGAGTCTTGCAAATTCTTTTGCGTTCCAGTTAGGCATATTTTGTACCACGTAACCTCTAGCTACAAAAAGCCTATTGCTCTCTCAGTAGATATCTTGAGTTGAGAGCACGTTGCTACAAAACAAAATACCTAAACACGGTAACTAGTTAATTTTCCTATTAGAAAATACAGTGCATATCCAGGACGAAAAGCTTCGTGTGAAGCTGACGGCGACCCATTGCACGTGTATGTGCACGGACCAAAATAAAGACTTAAAAAATCTGAGCAGCGACACTGATTAATATAACCAGTATACAGCTCTCATGACCTCCTTATTCAATTTAAACTTTGTTATATAAAACGTTTCTTCTTGAAACCTACATATCCTGTGCACCAACTAGCAAAGACCGATGGAAACAAACGAAAGAATTATATACTAAATTATACCTCTGCCTTTCAGTTTCCAAAGAAACTAAAATATGGTGTACCACAGTAGCCCACTCTTGTTGTTGCATCAATAAAATCATTTTTTTGTAAATATCGAGAAAGATTCTCAGATGAAATGGACAACCGAGGCATGCACAGACCACAAATACCTGCTGTTGATGCCGTCTGTTCGACTTGTATAAATTAAAGCATCTTCGAGCAGGTATCGTAGAAACTTTTTCTCGGCCTCTTTGTCTTTCTTCCTCACTATGTTGT
>JAOBYE010716358.1:0-10806 GCA_025403585.1 Parazoanthus swiftii
GGTGCCGACTGAAGAGGTTGGCAAGGAGATAAGACTTTCAGTGAAGTATTTTAAATTTTTATTTAGCTAGAAGAAAGAGACTTATTCATAAAGTATGAAAATAACAACAAGCCATATTTCATATTACTGGATAGCTACAAACTCAAAAAAATTCAAGTGAAGATTTCAAAGGTAACCGAATAAAATTGACCTCCCATCCCCTCTCCCCCCGGCGTCTCAAGCTTTTAATTAGTGATTGGCGAAGTAGCTAGTACTCTCTAGTGAGACAAAACTAAACACAACTCTTCGCTCGAGCTTACTAAAGTGGAAATCTAACATATTACACTTACTCGGCAGATTGACCGGCGAGCCCGCGCTACTGGCCCGATCATAACTGTCATTGGATCCTGTGCTTGAGTTGGCATACTGGCTCATCACGTGGCTAGCACACAGGGCGGGATTCGGGGGACCAAGGCCAGGGGGTGGGGCAGGACCACACCCCTCAAGTGGCGGGGGGCAACTCAGCAGTTGATTCATTGGAGATGCAATAATACCTCCCATCATGTTGGATATAGTTGGTGACGAGGGAGAGATATTGGGCTGTAGCCATGCGGTAGCAGTTGTCAGGGGAGTGCCGATTGGACTAGGCAGACGAGGGGGGCTGTGTCCGTTCATTTGATTCGTTTGGTAGCTAATGATACCATAGTAATTTTCCACGTTGCCAGGTGTACAAGGATGCATGTTGGATCGCATGTAAGTCGGACAAGGTGCGTGGTTCTCGTTTCCGTCCAGCCCGAGGACTGCCAGCCGGGCCAGATACACGTTACTAGCGTTTCTTTCCGAGCTCTTCACAATCACCGACTGCAGAGAAAAATAACTTGCAAGTTTTTTTAAAACCCTACTTACAACCATAGCTAACGAAGCGAACTGGTTATTAAACTCGGACAGTTTCTTTGATAAATTTTTTTGTTCTCTATTTCTTGTGTTCGTTGGCCTCGACAGTATACTTAAAAACACATAAGGTATCAAAATGCATATGAACAACTAACCAGAAAACACTTGGGCTCACACGAAAAAGAAAGCCATATGCACGGTCATAATTTGTTCAATATAAAACAAAGTAGCTTTGTACACTCCTTTTTGTTGAGCTTCACAACCAGTTGCTTCTATTAAGTATGTTGCAACGGACGTGCTACACGGGAGTTCAGTATTTTTTTGGGGCCCCAATAAATTGTGGTATGAGGTGACGTAAATGAACAGCAGATTTGAACACGTAACTGATTAAGCCGCTAAGTCATTGAAAATACAAAGACAAGCAAATTAATCCTTTACATAACAAATCTTTATATTGAATACAAAGAGGGACGAAATACACTCATACCTTAAAAAAACGTTTTTGACATCTTCTCACGGCTTTTGTGAAAGCAATTCTGTAATTGATAAACTACCTTGGCTAAATAAAGTTCAGGTTTTATACTCAAACGAACAACAACTGGCAAACTTCGACAGTCCAATATCAGTCTGATATCCAAATATGGAATAACCCATAAATAGGAAATTACGTGTATCCGAATGTTTTGCCATTTTCTTTGTAAAACCGTTCTACTGTCCTAATAAAAGAATACAAATTTGAATGCGAAAAAATACGTAAAGCAATCTGGTAGAAAGTTGTTGTGAATTAACGGCATCATGCAGTTTCTTGTATAAGGTTAATTCATCCTAAAAAATACTTTTTCCGGCTCAATGTATTAGGTAGGTACTTTTCACTGAAGATGAAAATTATTACGCAAATTCCTAGTGTCCTGCCAAGTGAAACGTGCTAAACCACACGTTTGCATGAGCGTCAAACAGCAAACTACAAGTTTTTAAAATGTCTGTTCAGTCATTTCACTCGTTTTATGTAAGATAACATAAAATTTAGCTGAGCCTGGGGATGTTCTAAATTCAAAGCAAACATTTGCTTAAATTTTCGGACAAATCCCGGCCTCAACGCTCAATCAATCAATCAATCAATCAATCAATCAATTATTCAATCAATCAATCATCTATTATAAATAACCATCAAGGAGATTACAAACTAGCTAAGAGAATGTCGTTTAAAACAGTAGCATATGCATATGGTACATGCACATAAATATGCTTTTGGTATTTCAGTACAGCTAAATTACAGAAATGATCTCCAGGATGGAAGGCAGTTCAAAAGAAACCTAGGGCTTATATTTTGAGCTACCTTAATGGAGCTTAATTATTGTTAGAGAACCAGGAGGTAATATATGCAAAATCAATTTGATTGCTTTAGACAACAATAAGTAAATATAAATGTAAATAAGAAATAAATATCTAATTACAATATTATTATATAAGATGTATGTTCTCGTCTGAAGATACAATTTACAGTACATGCTGGGTATTTTATATTAATTAATTAATTACAGATCTTACAAATTAATTAATTACAGAACGCTCTTACAAATAAGGTTTTAATGAAACAAAAAAATGTAAGAGAATTTTTCACCAAAGTAGAACGGCGACGTCAAATAAAATGGTGGAACACAATGGGTGTTACAAATACACACGAACATGCACACAGCTGGACCTCCTTTTCACCGTCATGTTTAGAAATGTGACGATTAAAACTCAATTTTCGGGTTCTGTTGACGACGAAGATGTGGAAACATAAATCCATCCTTATACTTTCCCTTAGCCAAAACCATCTTCAAATACTGGACTGCATCATACTATTGCGGGAAAGCATAATGGAGCTGCTTATCGCTGCATTGTATTTTACTATGATTATCAATAAAGTTGTTAGTTTTTATTTAAAAAAAAATAAAAATAAAAATAAATAAAAAAAATAATGGAGCTGCTTGCTGCCTACTCACCTTACTGGGCTGTTTTGGTTTTGGCTTTACACTCACAAATACGTCAAAGGTGTCCATGAACTTGTTTAGCATTGCTGCAAAATGTTTAAAAGAGTTCAAATGGAGTTAGTCGTGCGGCTTTTCAGGACGAAGTCTCTTCAATGGACAAGGAGATTGCGCACACAGTCAGTGGAAACTAAATCATTGTATACCTTAGTCACCTTAAGCTTAATCCTTTCCCCAGCCACGTGTCTCATAAGGTCGGCTTATCACCGATTTTCGTTAGTGTTAAGCGGATGAGAGTCTGTGAGTCCCCCTGGACAGGACACTAATCCGTCACAGATTAGCCCCCGGCAGAAGCTGGTACTCATTTATGCAGATGAGTCAGCTGGAATGAGTCGGTGTTAAAGTGCCTTGCTCAAGGACAACACAGTGGTTTGGCCGGGGTCTTACGAGTTACGAGCCAGACATGGTTAACCAAGATCGACCACTGTACCGCTCACAAATACATCTTACACTCGCGATACATTCAATTCTATAGCCGTTCGTTACAGCAACAAATGATAAGAAATTCCATTAGCGAACGTTTCAAATTCCCTAATACAAGTCACAACCGAAAGGGAAACCACCGAAATATTCCCCAAGCTGTTTGACTAGCTGTTAAAATAAATGCAGTACTTCTGAAACAGCACACATACTCATCTGATATCAATTACGTATCAGTGGGAATGATGTTTAATTTTTCTTTTACTCCAGTAATATCTTAAGGATGTAAATAGTGTCTTTGAATCTTATGAAAAATGACGTTTTAACATTTTACCATCTTCATTGTTATCACTGTTGTTATTATTATTATTATTATTATTATTATTATTATTATTATTATTATTATTAATATCATTATTATTATTATTATTATTGCTATCTATTATTGCTATTATGTTCAGATTGAAATTTGACTTAATAAACCTGACGCCTCACCTGAGTCAACAGGCAAATCCCCATCTTCTTCTCTTAGGTCAAACATCAGAACAAGAGGGAGACAACCCTGCAAGAAATGACCAAGTTCTTTTTCCTGATTCGACATTGGTTATGATTTAGAACTTCTGATTTCTTATTTAACTGGTCGATAATGGTGCTTTGCACGATACTTAAAAATTAGACTGAAAAAAACTCCAACATACTAAAAACCGCACTGCACCGACAATTTCTTTCTTAAAGTAAGAAAAGGCATAAAAAGGCGTCAATACAGATTGCATTTTAAAGGTTGAACAACGGCGCAAGAAGGTGTGTCGACAAAACGCTAACGTCCGCAAAAAGCGTGGGTTTATCGTCCTGTCATTGTCAATGGTCCCGCTCTTAATCCGTTCAAGCACAAAAGTACCAAATGGTAAGATATTTTAAAAACTCTCATTACTCGTGTTTCTTATTGAAAGATTGGGAGAATTTTACATTTCATCTAAGAGAAGTTGGCGTAAATGATCAGTTTTCCTGTTCTTTATATGTTAATTATCTCCACCATTATGTCCTAGACTCGTTATTGTACGTACAAACAGCATTTTACATGTTTGCCAACTTATACCTTGAGAACCAATCAATCAGTCAATTTATGAGAGTAACTCGTGACAGTAATTAAACCGATATACTTGTGGCCCTCAAATACTAGTTTAAATTAATGTCCAAAAACCTAAAACCCTGCTTGTTAAAAATCAGCCCCACCGAACCCTGTTTTTCATCCCGCCCACCCAATATGAGATCATCCAAAACCGAAAGACTGTTTTACAAAATAATATACTCCAACCCGAACCATCCAATAAGAAATGTAGTTGAAAAACCTTAAAAAGAATTATTGATAAAAGCGCAAATCAGTCTTCTGGCGATTTGAATTGTAGTTAAAGAGTTTACGTTTAAAACTATATAAAGATGATGCCTTCCTATAGTGTATCTGAATGTTGAGTTATACTAGTCTAGTTATACGTAATTCTGCTAAAGCGCAAACAGTAAAAAATTAAGTTTAATTGATAAACGAGTCTGACTCTCATCAATTTCCGCCGAGTTTAAAAAATAACAAACAAATAAATTATGGTGTTTATATTACTGCAACGTTTCAAAGTTCAGTGGTGGAAGTTTGTTGAAATATGCTGATTGGAAATTTGCTATGACATCGGGTGTAAGTCAGCGCACATCTCCTGATGACGGCATTATTTGTGAAAGAATCCAATTTAGAGTTAAATAATGACAGCAGGTTTTCGAAAGCTGTACCCAAAAGTTCCTTAAACTAAACTAAACTTCTTAATTAATTATCTTAATCCACAATCTTACCATCAGTTGTGTTCTCGCGTCAAGAACAGACTGCACTGAACCACTGATAAACACAGTTCCTTTTCGTTGCAAACCATTAGGATCAGGAAACTCAATCCTTAAAAAAGTGAGACAGTGTTCAAACGTAACGTCTCTTTAGTTTTAAAGCAATTACTAAAACTACTACATATAATGACTACTACATTATACTATATACATATGTATTCATTTAGGTCAATGCTATTTTTTATTTATTTATTTATTTATTTATTTATTTATTTATTTATGATCTATTTATCTATCTATCTATCTATCTGTCTGTCTGTCTGTCTGTCTGTCTGTCTGTCTGTCTATCTATCTATCTATCTATCTATCTGTCTGTCTGTTGTTTCTCTATCTATCTATCTACCTATCTGTCTGTCTGTCTGTCTGTCTGTCTACCTATCTATCTATCTATCTATCTATCTGTCTGTCTGTCTGTCTGTCTGTCTTTCTTTCTATCTGTCTGTCTGTCTGTCTGTCTGTCTGTTTATCTATCTTTCTGTTTCTAAAGACGACATTACGGATAGAAGAATAAAGAATATCAAAATGTTCAAATATAATTAATGTCAAGAGAGGTCAACGTTCTACTTTATCAAAAATAAAGTTCATATTCCACCTCTGGTACAACTTAAATTGTTCAACTGTACAAATCATATATTAATTTTCTAACTGCGACATCATTCACCAACCTTGCTGACGTGGTCTGTGTGATCTGTTTGATGTTAGACCCATTCTTACCAATGATAAACAGATGATGCTGGGGAGCGATGTCCACCTGCATGCTCACTTGCACTGCAGACTGGAAATTAAAGAGTCAGACATCACCTCATTACAAGCTGGGGACAAAGGCCAAAACAAGACGAAGCACATACAGCTACATCAGGAAATGTTGACTTTGTGTAACAAAGGCCTTTGTTCTTACGATTCTTGTGAGTCAACGAGTCAAAAGTCGAAAGCTTTAAACATAACTGAAAACTGTGTTTAATTCTACGAGCTTCATGCGATTAACTGATTATAGCGAAAAGACTGAATTTCCCCCTCATCTGCTTCCGGTTTTGCTCACCAGCAATTCCGTTCCAGGCACGTCTTAAAAGCGAGATTTGTGAACACGCTACGATTTGTTGGCCCTATTTGAGCCGCTACAACCTCAGACAAAAACCTTGGACAAGGACTTCCTTTTCCCCCCACTGGTGTTACCCAATATTGTTTAGCAGGTTCGAAAAATATTGAAAGAAAAGTCGACGCTGAGTCAAGGGGCGCGGGGAAGGAGTTTCTTCCTACGGTGTGCAGCCACTTTTGTTTGAGATTGTAGCTATACTTTAACAAAATTAACACCTGTTACATTTGCTTCGCCAGTGGAGTCTAATATCTAATCACAAAAATTGGATTTTATGTATTTTCTTAATACAAACCATAGCATGTAACTCTCGCTTAAAAATACATTTAAAATACCATACAAAAGTGTTGCTAAGTAACCGAAGGATCACTGGTCAAATACAAGAATTTCTGCCCTGAATTAAGAAAAAATGTCCCCATTGTTAACCAGTCATGATGAGAGAAACCAATCCACTTCCATCTTAAGTTTATATTTGTTTGAACATTTAACCAGAGTTTCATGTTGATAGGATTATGTTATTTGTTTTTCCTTGATACTGTCCCTGTAAGCAGTTTTAGCCAACATATTCGCCACAGAATAGCTTCAGACTTACCGTTACATTTCCGGTGAAGTGCTCCACAAGTTTCCGAACAGCATCCTGGTTGGGAGGTAACAAGCACACATAAACACAAAGTTTGAATTGAAAGGATGCTGATGATAAAATTAAAAATAGTTACTCCTCACTTTAATTTGTAACTGGAGTAGTATAGTCAGATGTACGTAAGCAACTGCAATTTATGTGTTTATAGAATGTATAATAACTCGGTTGCCTTCTAGGTCAAATTTACAAACTGGGAGAATTAAAGAGACTAAAAAAAAATACACACTTCTGTAAATCTATAGCATAAAAATATCCTTTATGAATTTAATCCAAGCAAAAAATCATATGTTGCAATACATTTTTGTATGAGTAAAATATCCGATCTTTATTTACATTTAACGGCAAGGCAACAGCAAGAACAGTTAAATTTCAATACTTTTTCAGAAAAATAATCTTTGTAAATTTTTCTGTATTATTTCATGAGAAGAAGAAGTTCGAATTAAAGAAAAATTGAATGTAGAAAAGTAAATAAAAGAAAAATATTCACCTTTAAGCCAGAAACGTGCTGCTGTGATCCTCGGACAATAACTGTTTGGCTTCCAGTTCGTGGTCTCTGTGTAATAAAACGAAAAGATATCACGACTTCAAGTTTCGTCAGCAGCTGTTGCGCGAGAAACAGCAAACAACTTCATTTTATTTGTACTATAAGCCTAAATTAGTAACCGAGAAGAACTTCCACAAGCTATTATATATACACAGGCCTTGAACTACCATAGTTTGAGGGCACAGCAATTTTGGTCTTTAAAAGTTTTTACAGAAGCACTTTATTGTACGATTTTTGTTGGGCACTTCAGCAAGTAGCAACTATACACCCAAAGGGCATCCACGGCAATTGCTGTGTGGTCTTGGTAAATTTCAAGCCCTCTATACATTTTTTTTCAGCCTTGCTCGTAAGGTACTCTTTTGTAAAGAGATTATAATTACAAGCAAACTGCTTAAATCTGCTCTACTCTGCTCTGCTCCATCTAGATAGATGTTAAATAATATTATAGCTCCGATTTCCCAGGAGAATTTATACAGTTATCCCAGTACGAGACTTGTTCAGAAAAGAGAAAAACTTTGAAGTTTGACTAATAACAAACTGTTAATTCTAAAACTTGCCTGTTTAAATGTAATAGAGACGTTGAATGTTTGCGCGATGTGTAGTATAGGAGGCGAGTTTGGGTCCGGCAAAGCGTGTCCATTAACGGGCAGCTCAAATGTCAGTACAAGTGGCAGCAATTCCTGCGAACAGACGAGGTATTTACCTTAGCTTTGGTTCAAAGTTACTGATTTGAAGACGAGGTAACTCATTTTCTTCACATTACGACGTAAAAATGTTAACGTGGAACATAAAAGTATTAATGTTAGAAAAAATTATGCTTAATGAAAAACAAACGTTTTCGGCTTCAATTTGGTCATCGAAGGTTCTGTATACGAAGGTTAATTTTTTTTTATCTATACCAACAGGGAAAAGGGACAGGTAGGGGGGAAAAACAGAAGGTTACTACTAGAAGAGTATATAGGAAGGTGGACCAGGCCTTGAAAACATGAATTTGGTCCATGGCAAGTTTTCTCTTTTAGTTTCACGTTTCTCCAGACAAGCCCTTTGAAACTGTCGCAATTTTTGTACAAGAAATAACAATGATAATGCTGATGCAAGAGATAATCAGTGTCAGTGATATCGATAAGTTACGTATATTGATTGCTAAAGTTGTAGTTTTCAAGACGGAAAAGATAGATCGATCTCTTGTTCTCAATACTGAGACAAATCTGGTAAAGGTTTTTTCTATTCATTTAGAACTGCACGTCTTGGTTGTAACGTATGCTTTTTGTATAGATTGCCAAAACGGGGGCAAAATACTTTTCGCCAAGCTATGGTCACTAAAAGGATTGAGAAGGGACTAAAGAATGGCCAAAACCTTAGTTCCCCTTTCAAAAACCAAACAACTTGCGATCAGTACTAGTACGACCTAAAATTATCGTGTTTCATGTACACGTTTCATGTGCATGCAGTACGATGTACATGCAGTAGGATGTCCATGCAGTAGGATGTCCACTCACTCGTATTTGTTTCCTAGCACTTTCAACACCCAGTGGCTGTCCCGCGATAGACACCTGCCAAACAAGAAAAAAACTAAGACAACAAACAAACATTTTTGAGGGTCAAGATTCTAATTTTTTTTAAAACGTTTAATAGCATTTGGAATATGCTTGTCTAAAATGTATACCTTAAAATCCCACACTAAAACCTGCATCATTTCGCAAGAGGTTTTCGGTGTGCTTAAAACCGGGGGGCAAGGCTATATGCAGTATTTTTATTCGGTTGATTAGATCAAGTTTCGCCAACCAAGTGAATGCAAAGTAAATTGAGCCGGGTTGGCGATTAAAAGAAGGAAAAAAAAGAAAATGTTTACACTTGCTTCCTGCTCTTTTCCACCAACTTCCTACTGACTTAATTAGTTATGTTTAACCTTACTTGCATTCCAATTTCCCCAAATTTGTCAAAACTAACTTTCAATTTCTAGATTCTAGCCTTACCTGATTGCTCTTTTCAGTCTGAGAACCTCTGTTGGAATCAGGGAAATGTATGTGACAGCCGGTATCTTGCATCACTGAAAACAATTCAAACCTTTGTAAGCTCTTGAGCACCTTTTTTTATTAAATATGTTCATTCAATATTTTGTTTACAATGTTTCAAAGCAAAAACATAAAGAGTAAAGAGAAGGGACACAAAGTTTTTAAACTGAGGAACTTGAAAGAGTGTTTATCATTATTATTATTATTATTAATATTATTATTATTATTATTATTATTATTATTATTATTACTGTATAACTTTTATGCTATAGCGTTTCGCGATATTTGCAAGGAGCTGCATCCAGCAAGTATACGTGCCACACTTTCTTGGGTTTTCCCCACACATTGATTCTGCACATTATGTCTGAGCTAGTGTTCTTTCCCGTCCTCCTCTTATGGCAACGTTTTGATGATGATGATGATGATGATAATGATGATGATGATGATTTTGATGATGATGAGATTAAAGATCCATGAAAGGCAAAGTAGTTGTAACACAAGGTGCTTTCCAAATATCGAAATGACGGGTCCAAAAAGTTATTTGAATGTAAGACAGAGCTAAGAAGAGATGGTGACAGACGGTTTCCGTCATGCAATTTTGAAATTTACAACGGAACTCTTCTGATTACGGTAACTTTCGCGTCACTTCCGTTGGCTGTAAATGGTGAACTGAGGACAGGAAAACTCACCCCTCTTAATGATTCCTCCTCCCTTTCCAATGATATGCGAATGGTCCGTGTGCGAAACATCCATTTTCAGGGTAACCCTGTTGGACTGCAGAACAAAGACTGTCACGATATGAACTGCGTCTATTTTTTCGCGTAAAAAACAAGCTTTAAAGAGCAGCGCTAAAAGTGAAAAATAGAAAATGACGTCTCAAGTTATGGTCGCCATGACAACACCTTGAAAAGCATCACCTTTAAATGTGTGTGTCATGTTCGCTATAAAATCGAGAAAGTTTCACTAAATATGGTGTCATTATCTTCATCCACAAAGGCGAAAATGCATGAAAACCAAGTGGGGGGACGATTCGCCCCGCCCCCCAATCCGCTGGCCTGGACAGCTTTGAACAAGGATAGACCCACGAGACCCCCTAGAAATTGATAAGATGCTTTTGGATAAACGGCCTTTGGACTCTACAGTACAGGGGTAAACATGTATACTAGTTAACAGAAAGCAATTTAATGACTTAAACTGGCCCACTAAAACTGACAAAAAACGCAACAGGCCTTTCATATGACACATAATGCCGTTTGTCAAGTCAATGATTTGCACCTATTAATGTTAAGCCCAAGGGCGGGGTGGGG
>JAOBYE010716369.1:0-10805 GCA_025403585.1 Parazoanthus swiftii
TAGATAAATAGATAGATAGATAGATAGATAGATAGATAGATAGATAGATAGATAGATAGATAGATAGATAGATAGATGTAGTTTAAATAGAGAAAATAATACAGCTTAAGAATACATAACTAAAACAACGTATATTACCAGTACAGGAGCGGTTGTTTGGTTGCAGTTTGTAGCCTTGTCTGCAGGAGCAGCTGTATGACCCATGGAAGTTATTACATATGTGGGCACAACCATGGTTACCTTGGCAAAAATCCCGTGCTGTGAAAACAGACAGGCATAATCTTACAAGTGGATGATGTGACAAAAATTTAAAACTATATATTGCATTTGTTTTTCACTATGAACAAGATCGAGAAATCGACTAGCATACGTTTCTGTAAGTTCGATTTTTCCATCTAAAATGTATTCTTAAAACTACCAATAAAGGCAAAATGTTGCTTATGATAAAATTAATCTAGAAATTTTTCAGGATTAAAATTTCTGCAACGCGAAGACATATTTTTGTAAGAGTAACACTATCTAAGTTTATAACAACTTACATGTGTTTGTGTTTTACTTTACCAAGCAGTCATTATGCAATGCATTTTGAATTGCCAGTTTTGTTTTTGGTAATCATATTTTTATTAAAGAACACGTATGTTCGCCGCTTACTAGTTATTGGTGATGCTCGCCTCAGAAACTCAACTTATAAACTCAAAATGACAACCTAAATAACTATAAACACGATGAAAAAAAACAAACCAGAAGGGCTTTATACATTTCAACTTTAGGTTAGGTTTAACCTAACTCTACATTAAAAGTACCAGGTTAAGTCTCTCTTTTAGTAAGCCAGTGTATATTCACTTAACAACTTTACCCCTCCCCCTAAATCAAGGTAAACCTGAGCAGGTGTCCAGAGTTACTTTCTAATTTCCAGTGTAATCCCCAATGAACCTCAAAGTACCTGAGCAGGTGTGTCCGTTAGAGTCAAGAAGAAAACCATATCGACAGTCACACTTGTAAGAACCTTGAAGGTTTCTGCAGTTTTGCTCACACAACCCGTTGTTTGACGCACACTCGTCCACATCTAAGCAAATCATACACAAACATCATGAAGGTTTGTAACTGACAGAATCAAAAGAAAACTAAGTGTTGGAACTCTCATGCTAATACAAGACACTCCTTATATCAGCAGATTAAAAGAGGATCAAAAGAAGATTAAAATTTCTTAATAAATCTACATGAAATCCGTAGTATTAAAAGTAGAATGGAATAGAAAAAAAAACAGATAGAATGAAGACAATACAATACAATAGAAATTTTTTGGTTGGAACTTTAGTTTTTGCTATTAGCCTTTCTGTTCTAATGCCGCCTGGTATTCTGGTGCTGCCTTGATGAAGACTGCCTGAACTGACAATATATCAAATAATCTTTGGTTGACACCTTCGGGAATACGTTTCAAAACACACAGGGGGGTGGGGGGATGGTCTTGGCGGCGTGCAAGTAGATGAGTACGTTAAGGTAAAGTGTCATGTCTCGGTAGTTAACTATTGTTTGTTCGCTTCGATGGTTATTTTCAGATTGTTGTTGGTGAATAACCGGTAAATCATTTTTTTAGCTCTTGCTATTTCTATAGGTTTATATAAGTGGCCTCTTTTTTTTTGTTCCTTGGTTCATTACAATTACCACAATGTCATATAGGAAGTTTCGTTGCAAGTGAAGTTTGGAACAACAATAAAAAAACGTGTTACCATAGCCTGCCAAGGGTTAACTGTTACTTCGTTTGCAAAAGAAAAACTTATCTGGTTTTTAACTCTAACATTATTTGAAAATTTCTTTATCAAACAAATTTTAAAGCAACTGTTTGTTGTTTACAAGTTTTGAAACGGTATTTAACTGAGGATTTTGAAACAGCTTTGTGCAACGTATAGTACTTTATTTCAACTGTCCGATCTTCCTCAGGTCGACAAGCATTACTCTTACCGGTATCTCAAAGCTATGAAGAAATTAACGTTATTGTGATTTTCTGTTTTCAGATATAAACGAATGCGATTCTAATAACGGTGGCTGCGAACAGGAATGCACAAATAATGCTGGCGGATTCACTTGTGGTTGTCGGCAAGGTTACAAGGCAAACTCTCCGAGTTCATGTGTTGGTAAGAATTTGATATGGCTGAATGTTAAGTTATTATCTATCTATTTATTTGTTTATTCGTGTGTATATTTACAAAATCATTGTTTTAATTAATTAATTTATGTAAAAATTTTGATACTTTTCCCTCCAAAAATCTAATGTTTCTTTTTCACTGCTATTTGTCGGGATTACAGTTTTGGTGGCTCAGTTCTTTTATTCTCGGTTTCTCTTACACTTGTCTCTGGCTGCGTCTAGCATGTCAGAGTTAGCTTCTCTAATAATGACGGCGTTGATCGATACATAGTTATTGCCAACAATAACAAACAATAACAATAACAATGACAATGACAATGACAATGACAATAACAATAACGAGTTTTTCAATGTTTCAATTTTCTTTTAATTGCGAAAAAGGGTGGACATCAGGAATAACAGCTACTAAAAAGGAATTGAAAGATCTTAAAAACTCTTCAAGAAATCTCAAAAATTAGATTTGGGGGTTATTTATCCCCCTTCCCCCTGCCGTTGACTGTTTAAGGGTTAACTGTACGCTTTAGCTTAAATCAATTTATCTTCAATAGGCCAGAATGCAACAAGATCGAACAGTTTAATGAAGCAAAAAATATCAGCAATCAAAGTGCGGTTTACTGCACTCTTTGATTAAGCTTTTCGTGCTACCATTCTTTCTTTTGCAGATGTTGACGAGTGCTTAAATGTGAGCGTCCCAGGCACTAATCTGACAACAAGCCTAGCAGGATGTGACCATGGCTGCATTAACAACGTTGGAAGCTTTACATGCTCCTGTAGAATGGGATTTGCGCTGCAAGGCGATGGGAAAAGATGCGAAGGTATTAGGATTTTGCTGAACAAGTCAACTTTTGTTTTCAGTAAAATATTTGTAAATGTTGTTTTTTGAAATCTGTCTTTGAGTCCTTTTTAAGGTTTACCGCAAAATCGCACATTTGATATCCCTCCCCCCATATACAAGCTAACCTACCTGCTAACAAAGATAGTATTCAATTTGGTTAAAAGGCCCCCGGATAAAAAAAACCTGATGTCAAAAATTACGATATATATATATATAAGTAACTCGTAGGAGCCGAAATAAAAATCCGCCTTGACGAGTGGGAGTGAGCTTTCACCCTCACGAAACAGTTCCGTAGGGAAAATATAAACCAGATTTGATCCGTCATTACTTGTATATAGGCTCCAGCTAATACAGCTGTCGAGTACTTTGATTGACGAATTGATCACCACTGATATATGTTTACATATGCAAATATGTAGGCACATCTCTAACGAATTCCGTTGTAACCCCCTCCCCCGCCCGTTTATTTTATTTTATGTTCTTTGTTTCCTTACAAATAACACAATTTCAAATAGAAAATTAGGAAGCTGGAACGCAAGTGGAGTTTGGAACAATAATTTTTTGTCGTACTTTCTCCTCGTATGTCATGGTTTGTTTGTGGTAATTTTTTTTTCTCAGATAATATGTCTGCACGTTTTGTAATGTGTTTTTGCTAACAGTTGTAGGCCCCCCGGATAAAATTTGCCCCTACCCGTTTAAAAAAGTCCACCAATAGCTCCTTCTAATTTATTTTACCGTCTCTGCTTTAATGTGGGGTTTTGCGATATTCAGAAAAAGTCACTATTGTTATTTTTGTTTCCATTGTACTGGTTAATTGACTGAAATTAGATTTCGCCAGTTTTCATTGGCTGGACACAGACTTTGAAAAGTACTTACAAGTAGATTTAACTGTACGATTATGTGAGATGACCAATGAAAAATGACTCACGCCGCCGTTCCTCTTACAGATATAGACGAGTGTAACTCGAACAAACACCAATGTGATCAGGTCTGTCACAACACTGTCGGATCTTATACGTGTTCGTGTAACAGGGGCTATGAACTGAACCAGGATATGAAAACTTGTCGAGGTAGGATTTAGTTTTAGATATGTCATAAAACAAGTTTTAATTTTAAAAGAACTGTTGCTTTTGCAACAATTATTACACAACTCGCCCTCCCTTTTCGGCGGTCTTTTTGGATTTAATGAAAGTCTTATTTAACAAAACTGATTAAATTACGTTTTACAGACTAAAAAGTTATTTCTAATTCATAAACATTTGAGAACAAGATAGAAAAGAAGAAAGTAGAACGAATCTTATAAAAAAATTTCCAGTTTTGAGTAAAGGTAAACTTTAAGCTGCATAAATATCTTTGCATAAATTATATAATTATGAAGTTTACCAACTAAACGTCAAAAGACGTGTCCTAAATTGGACCACAGGTATACATAAGTCTTTTTTTAACAAAACGTTTACGGGGTAAACGGATTGATGAAAAGACATTGGAACAACAACAGCAACAACGACTTAACACACTGCATAACACAAAGAAATACAACGCATTGCTAGAAAATTAAGAAAGAAAGCAAGTCTCCAGAAAACACAGCAAAACGTAGAGTAAAGATTCAGGGCAAAACTCATCACACTAAGCCGCACAACACACAAAACATTTTTAAAGCAAACACAAAAAGCACAGTCAATACAATACACCACTATACAATATCATAGCTAAATCTGAATATGCTAATCACATTGTACTACACTTCCATGCATCAGTTATAATTTTACTGTGAAATATGGCGTTATCATTGGTTAGATTTAACCATTCAACTTTTTCCTAGGGCAAATATCAGCAAATAGAGCAGGGCAAATACTACCACGAAAGCTGTCCTTTTGTAAAACACTGTGCTTTTATAATTAGTTGTGAAAGCGATTTTCCAAAAACAACTCACGTTTTCTTTACGTGTTGGCCATCTCGTTTGGGTTTTAATGACCAATCATATGTCAAGTTATTTTAATGGCCTAATAAAAGTCCGTGAGACTGTATATCTCATCCGCTTGACTTGTGACCCTGACCTCGTTCCATTTTCAGTTTTACACTGTAGGTCAGAATTTACATCGGAAAAACTTTCAAGGGTTCCTAATACCCGTTCCCATAAACGTTTAAGGGTTAGTTTATATAAACTTTAACTTGTGTTTCAAGTACAATCAATAAAGACTGTTAGCATCAAAAGAGCAGAAAATTCTATTTCCAATTAAATGTTCCAACCGTGTTTCAATTCAGGTCTTCCTTGTAAGCATATAGAGGCTCCTTCAAACGGGAAAATGATTTGCTCTGGTCTAACTACAAACGAATCCTGCCGGTTTACCTGTAACCTCGGTTTTAACCACACTGGATCTCAAACAAGGCAGTGCCTTCCTTCTTCGGAATGGAGTGGAAGTGTTTTCATTTGCAAAGGTATGTTTCATGTGCCCTGCAACATTTTGATAACTAGGACTAAATACTGTTAAGAACATGCATATATAAATGTTTTTTCCAGAAACATGACCCTGGAAAACCGAGTCGGGTTTAAAAAGATTTAGTAAACGTAGAAGCGGATACTTACAAAGAAGTAACAAAATAGTCTGGAATTTAGTTCTTATTGATAAAAACAGCAGATAAACCAACTGTGTGTTTAAAGGTAGGTGTTACCAATAGGGACTTGCAAATCTGCAAACATGTACATTTTATGGTTAGAACTTTGCTGCATAAGCTGCACAGAGGAGAAGGGGGTGGGTTATTTGTAGTAGAATTTGATTGATAGCAACCGAAAACAAGACTCGGGTTCTTTCACCAAATTCTAAAGAGTTGCGTTACCATAAAAGTAGTGGTAGGTTAAACCATAGGAACATGTATTTTTCTTTAAAAAAAAATATTATAAATATACCTACTAACAAGTCCAAATACTGTTTTACTTCCTGTTTAGCAATGCAGTGCCCAGCGTTTTCGCCTCTTCCCAATTTAGAGGTTCCCTTTTCTTGCAATGATAACACGAACTTTGGATCTTCTTGTCAAGTTTTCTGTCAAGACGGTTATTTTAGTAATGAGGATGGCAAAGTGTCATGCGATGCAATACAAGGCCAGGCAGGTGTTTCTTGGAATATTGGAAACTTTTCATGCAAAGGTAAATAGCATTTTGTAATATCTTCTCGAATGATGTTGGTCAATAAAACAAAATACAGGAGCTTTATACAAATTACATTCAGCATCTCTCTCAATATACATCAAATATCGTTCCTAATATAACCTTGAGCAATTCTGAAGGAATTCATGTTTATTGTAAGTTTAAACGAACACGGCTAAGTTTAACTAGTAGTTTTTCGTTATTTGTGGATTTCATGAACGTTATTGAAAGTAATGTTCATTGAAAATCAGGCATGCACACAAACAAGTGTTTACCTGCAGTTGGCTCCATCTCAGTTTAGAAAAGGATGCTTTTGAGTGTCATTTTGTAATAGTTAAACAACTATGCAGCTTAAATTGATTAGATAATTCTAATTTAACGTATTTGTTTCGTTGTCTGTTTTCAAACATAGCAACATAAAGAACAATCGGTGAGGTGGTTTTTTATATCTAGTCTAGATCATCTTGTTTTGACCCCCTCTCGTACTAGTCAATAATGTCTAGCAAGAAGTCTGAAATAAGTTTGCCAACATGTTGTTGCTCGTGGCAAAGAACGCGCAACGAACAAATCTGGTTAAAAAATTACAAGTATACACTTAGAAGAAACTTAGTAGTAAAATATGATTAGCACGGCAATTTTTTTTAGAGCTTGAAATTCCATTCGCTTTATTTTAAGCTGTCTTATGAGTGAACAGTCCGTGAAGATAGTAAGATTGCACTTTTCTAAAACCTTGCTTGCATACTAGACTATTTTTAGTGTGAGTGAAAAAGAATACTAAAGCTTCTTTGTTTTTTGTTGCATAAGTGGTGAGGCCGTGCAACCCAAACCCTTGTCTGCACAATGGAATCTGTACTGTAACTAGCAACACAGAGACAAGTTGCGACTGTTCAAATACAGGATATGAGGGAGATCGATGTCACATTGGAACAATTCACACTCCTGACTTTCCTAAACTGAAGGCAGGCGTTGAAACTAACCTGCAAACAGTTTCCGTTCAACCGACTGAAGACCTTACACTTATCATTGAGGCAGATGAACAGATTGCGTTTATCCCTTCAAATAAGGTTAAACTCAACAACACCTTTTACGAAGCCAATCTCGCAGTGCTGCCAAACATTGCAACTATTGACCTCATTAGGTATCAAGTAGATGGCTTAAACAAAAACGAATTCCAAACACCTAACGTTCAACCGATATATGTGGGCTTGCAGGATTACCCAAATGGTACAATCTTTAGCAAGCTGTCTCTTGTTAACGGAGAGCTACCACATGGAAAACACAAACATGACCAAATGGATCCGTTTTCATGTAGAATAACATTACAATCAACAGAACCATGGAAAGAAAAAGACCAGATGAAGTTTCGAACAACTGGTGTGGTTATCGTCAAGGGTATTCAAAACGTCTCGCTGCCTCTGTCTTTGGTTGGGGTAGATTCAAACTCTCTGAACCTTTCAAAAGATAAGGTACTGCAAAGGTTGACGGACAAAACAGGAAGGAAAGCCGCAAATACTTCAACTGAATTGTATGAGCTCCTACAAAACGATTCCTTTGCAATTTCTCTGATGCATGAGTTTTCCAAATTATCCCCTTGTTGGTTGACAGTGCGTGGACTGAAGAATGATACGACTTTCAGCGTGAACAACACATTTGGAAGTGTTAGTTCTCCACCCGATGCACCTATTACCTGTATGCGCTCAGAGCTACCTTTCCTGTCCGATACTGCAGCAGCCTTTTATTGTCCACAGATTGCAACAGAGTTAAACATTGATCAAGATAACTTACAGCTTCCGGTAAAATCAATTTCCTGTTTGGCAGTGGATCTGTGCCATGCTGCATTGGTTCTTGGCCTCTCAGAAACTGGTTCCATGTCTATAAAAAGAATGCAGTTGTTACAGAACATGAAATCAAAAGGATGGGATTTTGATGTTCGGGCGCTGGGTTTATCTAGCGATGGAAGCCTTCATCGCAAGATTCAAGGACTGGTTTGGAATGGACAACAGGTTGTAAGTCTGGCTTCTTTTCCCCAGAACATTTGGCTTCGTGGAGACACAAATGTCGTTGCAGTTTCAACAACTGGATTACAGATCTCATTAAAGCTCAAGGGCGAGGCTGTTATTGGAGTAAAATGTGTTGACAACGTAAGTGTACCTGTTAGTTTTAAAGTGCAGCATAGGAGTTTTGCTAGTAAGATATTTACTGTCATTAACAGTTAAATAGGTGAAACTGTTTTGATCGAACCACCAACGACCAATAAAGTTGCCGTGATATTCATCAAATACTCAAGTGTAATTATTGTATGATGATCTTTAACTGGATCTGATGCAACGAGCGTTTCAATGCTAAAGTGACAAGGACAAAAACTTCAGCGCAAGGTCTTATTCGACATATTTATTATGTGAAACTGAATAGTTCTGACAATAAACAGAAAACAAACCCTGCGAGTTTGTTTTCTAATGAAATTACTTGTGCTTTCACTGACAATGAATCAGTCAGTAATAACTGCCATCGTTATTAAAAGCAGTTATCATACCTTCACTAAAATGTAGGTTTTTAAAGTAAGACAACTGTTGTATCTTGTTACGATATGTTTGTACCAAAAAGCGTACGGTAGCAGCAAACATCAGCATTGTACTTTCACCTGTTATCTTTTGTTGGTTCAATAGATATTCGTCAATGGACTTGAAGGGGGTTTGAATGCATCAATCAAGGCAGAGAAAGCAGATTTCAACGTGAATTTACACGCCTTCGGCCAAACGATGGACTTGAAGTTCTCAGCTACCAATGCTGTGGGTAGAGCGGTTTTTGAAGGTACGTCTAACTTGCAGACTGAGAGAACTTTTAACTGCTCTTATTGTGTTCACAAAGCAACAAAAACACAATTACGAAATAAAAAAATACCTTTGAATTAACCAAGTGAGGGTTTCTTAAAAAGTATATTTTTTAAAACGTGAGCTTTTATTGCAACAATGCAATAACTATAATTCAAATAGCCTTGAAATTATCACAACTGGATCACTATCCTGCTGTTAAAGAGATGTAGGAAATATTTAGTTTCTAAGTTCCCCCAAGGGAACTGATTGGGAACTATAGATTGCTTAGATATTTTCTAATGAGGAAATGACGCTCACTGACAAGTTCATAAGCAAGTGCTAACACTACAAATAAGTAAGCTGTGTGACCGATTTACCGTTGATTCTGAAGATGACTTCCTCAAAGATTTTCGAAAACTTTCCAAAAACAGTTCTTTCTCAGTTCGAAATTTACCTGGACGATCAACCAAGTGCAATTGAAACATTGGCTCACCTGTGTTGAGATCCCTCGCTACGGCAAAAACCGCGTATAAGAATTTAGAGTATTAAGGACTTACAGCCTCCTGTTTGGTATTTTAACACCCAAAAGTGTAAAAAACCTGTTTAGCCTGGCCTGTTCAAAATGTGAGACTAAAATATATAAATGTCTGTTAAGACTTCTCGTATAAGAAAGCTCTCTTCGTTTACATTTACTCTCTAAAACAAAAGTAGTTCTGTAATTGCTTAAGTGGTGCTTGCATGCCTATTAAGGAAAACTTTTTATCAGGCACCAGAACTGTTCAATAAAACTCTCATTTCTTAGAGTGCAGACTTTGTATTCTTGTACAGAGCAAGAACAGTACCTGTGTACCCAGGACTTTTATATTTATTTTAGAACATCAGCAACTATCTCCTTTAACAGTATTAATTATTTAAACATTTATTATCTAATTACTGTAATTACTTAATTGTGTAATAAATTTTGTCTATTTTGTCTATGAAACTTGAAGTACTTGTAATCCAATTACGAACGCATTATTTGACGTTAGTTAGATGACACTATCTCTCACATATTCTGAAAAAATGTATTATGCAACTTTAAGTTTGCTTCAGAAAATTGGATTTTTATGACAAAATTTGTTCTAATTTGTTCTTTTCAATTTTATTCTTCATCATTTCCCTATTTGAAGCTGTAAGCTAAAAGTTCTAGCAAATTTGCTGCAATTTTCCCGAAAAATCCAAGATGGCGGATATACTATGAAATATCTGTTTCCCTTGCAGCAATTAAATCCTGATTGTTGTTGCGGAATGTAATTTGCTAACCAAAGGCTACTTACGTGCGAAAGCTCAATTTTACGTGTAACCATTTGAAAAATCATGAGGGAGGGGGGATTCCAGGTCTGTATTTTTCTGATTAATTAGTTGTTATGCTGGGTTTGAAAGTTAATATAAATAAGCAAAATTAGAGTTAAACTTATTCTGTGAAAGATTATGGAGTTGGCAGACTAAAGGAATTTATTGCAAAATGGATTGTTGTCTTTTTATTATTTAGGGAGGGATAACAACCAGCCTCAAGGCCTGTTCTTCCGTCTTGATGGCACGGTTAATCCGTGGAAAAACACTCCATTCGTGCGGATATTTAAAGATTCGCCAAAACGTCAACTGACGTACTTCTCTGTGTTCTACGAAATAACAGGTGGTAAGCAAATCGGGTTCGAAACAGCAAGTGTCACCAAAACTCAACGGGAGCTTCAGCTGTTGCAAAACTTCATTCTGCCTTCCTTTAGGAGGACTCTTGACGAAATAGGCGAATCTCTACCAGAAATAAAACCCAAACTAGCACGGTGGTTTGAATTTGTCAACGCCTTCTCGTTTGCCGTGTCTAAG
>JAOBYE010716380.1:0-10805 GCA_025403585.1 Parazoanthus swiftii
TAAAGCCAAACCGTGCAACAGACAGTGAGATCACACAGGTACATATATCAGCTAAAAAAATAAACTAAAAAAGAAAGAAAGTAAGTAAGAAAGAAAGGTGTAGATTAAGCTGGATCCTCGAGCATGGAATGGTGCATACAGCCGGTCTAACACATGAATGAGTTAGCTCTAAGGAGCCTTTGATTCTGTCTAATATCACCTTAAATACCGATCAAATTATTTATATCAAAATAGATTTCTGGTTTCCTCGCTTGTATAGCCCTTATGGTCATTCCAGGCAATCAGCACCTTCCCACTACTCAACTGTTGTTGTTGTTGTTGTTGCATTTTATCTTTCTTTACAATATCAAAAAATAGGGTGATTGACTGAGAATAAAAGAATTGATAAGGCTAAAATGATACATGTATTTTAATTGCTTCGTGATCAGAATAGTACACACTAACAACAGAATTCTGAATAACACTGAACATATTGGCATTGATATAGATGTGATCTAATAAACTTCCAGATGAAACAAAAGTAGGACTTTGGACAATTTGGGTATATTGGAGTGTGTCCTCCATCAAGTTCTTCAATGCTTTACTTTCACTATCATTCAAGTAGTTTATGTTAAAATCACCAAGAATCATATCAATAGAATTGTGAGTCAGAATGTGCTTTATGCAGTCTACATATTGTCGCATGTTACAGCTTTGTTTTCGATAGAGTAAAAGAACTCTTCTCTTTTCAAGTGATTTAATAGTGGAAATAGAAAATTT
The DNA here is from genome assembly GCA_025403585.1 of Parazoanthus swiftii. Classification (NCBI taxonomy): domain Eukaryota; kingdom Metazoa; phylum Cnidaria; class Anthozoa; order Zoantharia; family Parazoanthidae; genus Parazoanthus; species Parazoanthus swiftii. The sequence continues at coordinate 760 of JAOBYE010716380.1, forward strand.
AAGTGCATTTGCAGATGGGAAATACTCATGACCTGACATTTCAACTGTGTTTCTGGAACAAACTGCCAAATTTGAATATTTATCAGTATTGTCCTGTCTGTATAGATCAAAAGGGGAAAGATTTGCCCTGATTTCAATATCCAAGTCATTTGGTTTCAGTTGTGTTTCTGTGAATAGCAACAAATCTGAATTGAAAATAGTTGGATCACATTTAACATCAATACTGTGTTTTGGAAGGGACCGCACATTTAGCAGAGAGATTCGTACAGGCGAGTCATTTTCAAATGAGTTTGCTGGTTGCTCAGGCTGTGTCTTGACAGCTGCTAGTGATACTTCTCTTAGTCTTTGATACTCTTGATGTACCCGAGGATCTGCCCGCACATGTCTGCTATCAATATTTCCAAGAATGTGGACTCCTGCTAAAGATCTTGCATGACTCAATGCCACATATATTTGTCCATAATTAAACGACCTTTGGCTAAACAATTCAAAACTGACAACAGTATTTTCTAATGTTAATCCTTGAACTTTGTGAACAGTGCATGCCCAAGCTAATGTGAGAGGAAACTGTATCCTTTGTATCTCTGGAGATGAGGCTTTACCCTTTCTTACCTTAATTTTAGCTAACACTGGCACAATAGGAACAACTCTGTTTTGTTTTGCATAAGAGTCCGTGGACTTATCTATTGCAATGTTACCAGCTTTATCAACATCAAACTTAACATAAACTGTAGTTTGCTTGTTAGTGCTGTGATCAACAGCAATTCTAACAGTTCTACCCATCTGACCATTTATAAGTCTGTCTGCAATATCAATGTTTGTGGTGAGCATTACTCTTGCATTTTCTTTCATAAATACTACAGAATCTAAGCCACCAGTTTCAGAGCGGCCTTTGGCAAGTACTTTATCAATATCTTGCTTTGTAACATGTACTGGATACTGATCAACAGCTTTAAGCACGAACAGTGATGCAGGAAGATTTTGCAACTGCTTTGTGTTATGTTCATCAACAGGCTTATTTTCAGCCCATATATGTAGGGCATCTGATGGATAATCATCATCTGACAGTGATACTGATTTGTTCTGAAGACATTTAATGTCATCTTGACTTTGTGATGCTGTCCTAATTCTATTTAAAAGAGCAGTGAAATGATTGTCATCTTTCTGCCTCATTATTTCAGTCAGTTCAATCATCTTAAAAACGTGCCATGGATGACATAAATTGTAACCATCATTCTTGTAATTTTCGAAAATAGGTTTTTTCCGTATTGGTGGGAGTTGATACAGATCCCCAACAGCAAGGATACTAACACCAGCAAACAGCTTAGAGTTTGGTGTGACAAAGATTTCTTTTAGCCTCTGATGGATGTTGAGCAGTGTTGTGTTTGCAACCATAGAAACCTCATCAATTACTAGCTTTAGTTCTGCCAGCGACATTCGCAATTGTGTTTTCTTTTGGTCAGACATAGCAGGTAATGTATCTCCAACATCTTTAGGAATTGCTAAGGCAGAGTTGATAGTTGTTCCATTTATGTTTACAGCTGCAACACCTGTTGGAGCCACCAAGAGAACTGTGGTCATTTCTGGCTTTAATGTTGCATGCCTAAATGTTTTTACTGCAGTGTGAAAAATTGCTGTAATAGTGTGACTTTTCCCTGTACCAGCTCCTCCTGTGATGAAAAGATTCAATGGCTCTACCTGATTAGGTTTTAGGCTATTCATACTCATCACCTTAGTTCTACACCAGGTCAGAACAGTGTCATAAGCACATCGCTGTTGGCTGTTTAAAGATCTTACAGATTCAAGAAGTAAGTCATCTGAAATATCTGATGGTTGGTTTTGACTTACAACAACAAGACCTGGTTCTCTGGATTGTACAGGGTTATCTGCTTGGGCAAGATGTTCAGGTGACTGCTCATCAAATGATTCACCAAGTGGCGAGTCATCTTGCCATTCAGATCGCATGTCTTCATTTTGTTGATCATTTAGAAAATCATATGAGTGTAAACCACCAAGGTCATTATTTCTTAGAAATTCAAGAGCTTCTGCCACTGCTTCAGCATCAGGTTCAAACTTTGCTCTGTTTAAATCAACAATGGCTTGCACTTCTGGTTCGTAAAACTTGGATGCATATGTTTCTTGTGTGCCAATTTGGTCTACAAGTTCATCTCGCCATGGAAAGTATAGCATTAGCAAGTGATGAAAAAAATTTTCAGGTTCTTTTTGTTTGTTTGGTGTATGAAACCTGACAACAGCTCCAATTTTTCTGCACTTCATAACTTCATTGGTAGTCATCAATCGAATCTTATTTGGAAATTCTGATGCATTTCCTGTACCTGTATGCTGTGATTCAGCCACAGTGTCAGTAAGAACTTCTGGCTGAGCATCATTCACTTCATCTTGATTGGTATAATCTTTATAAAAGTGAGAGGCAAATTCTGCTAGGCATAATTTATCAACCGAAACAATTGAAGTTGGTCTGTTACAGTAGCGTTCAGTAATGTTTGACTTAAAAATATCTGTACTGTCATCCTCCAATTCATCAAGTTCATCTTGACTTTTTGGTATGCCCAACCTATTTTGTGGCAAATCAGTGCTTACAAATATTGTTTTTGGAAATGTTTTCCTCAACCAAAGTTCTGGCATGCATCGATATACACATTCTTGTGCACTCACTTCCCTAGTAGAGAGGAAAGCAGCACCTACTTTTCTCAAGCTGTCTCTGACACTCAAATTAGAAATTCTTGCTTCCTTTGCTGCATTTGTGATAGCCTGTGAACATTCTGTTTCATCTTTTGAGAAATAAGAACAAACATAGGTAATGCACTTGTAGTGATTAAAAACTGGCTGCAAGTCAACATTTGCTGCAAACCCTTGCACTCCTGCAACAAAGTAGTTGTTGATGAAGCAACTGTCTGTTGGTCGTTTGAGATGCAACTCATAATCAGAATCAGCAGAAACAGAAACAGACAAAGCCCAGTAATATTCTTGTTCTGAAATGTCAACAGTTGTCAGAACTTGTGCAGCAGTTAAATTTGGGTTGTATTCTGGTTTACTTGGGTTTAAAAGCTCATCGATTTTGCTCTTTACAGTGCCAAGAACACTAGCTCGTCTACTGAGAATGGCAGTTTTCACCTCATCACATAAATCATTTGACAAAGGCTCTGCTACAATTGTTCTGTCTGTGAAAAACTGACCAAAATTAAACCTACATGGAACGTTTTTGTATTTCCTGCGTGTTCTAGAGTGGGTGTGTTTTTGATAAGTTGCAACCAACTCATGGAGCAAAGGTTCCCTATCCTTGTTTGGAAGATAAGCTTGAACATGCTTGTCTACATACTTTGAGTATGCTTGTCTGTTCTCACTAGTAAGTTTGGGGCAGTCAGAGGTCAAGATAAGTGCATGTAAATGAGGAGATCCTCTCATTTGGAATTCAATTCTTAGAGCATAATATATTATCTTACCAATTGGTTTGGCATTGCTCATCAAAACTTCCTTGAAGAATGTTTCAACTCTGTACTGGAAATGCTTTGCTACAACTACTGGATTAAGGTTGAGCATTGAGCACCTCTCATTATACGACAAAGCTTCAACTTGTTCATCAGACATATTTGTTCCTTGGCTTCTAGCAATAATTTGAAAAAGTTCAGGCCATCGAAGATCGGCACAGGATAAAGTCATAAACCAGGTTGGAATGCCAAGTTGCTTGACCATAGCCACAACTTCATACATAAACTTCTGCCAGTATGGTGGAGAGCCTGGAATTTGTCTCATAAATAAATATGCTTGATCTTTGGAAATAAGATCCAGTAAGCTGTCTCTGTCTGACCTTAGTGATGAGGCTGTCAGAGGCTGTCCATGAATTTTTTTCATCGCATTATTTATGCTATCTGATACTTTCTTTTGTTCAATGAGAAACTGTGCAAAAAAAAAAGTACTCTGGATTTGTAGAAAACCTACCACTATAATGCAAAAGGCGTGCATTGAAATATTTGACTGGTGTTAGTTTAATATCTCTTTGTGCTGTAAAACCAAATCTGCCCTTGGGAAACAGACTTGGGAATGCCAGCTCTTCACACTGCTTGTCAGTCATGAACGAGACTGGATGCTTAGTTTCACCTGGTGCTATGTTGTAAACTTCATTTCCCACTGACAAACTGTTTTCGTTCCCTTCTTCAATTACAGGATAATCTGGAATACGAGACTGTAAACAGGTCTCACTGATTAGCAATCTATGTTCATTTAATGGATCATTAGTCTCTTCAAGTGGGTCCTCAATCTGAACATTTTCAGAGCCCTCAGTGTTAGGAGGACTATCATCCTCAATGTTTGAATCTGAATTTTCTTCATGTTGTTGTAGATTTTTGAGGCTTCCATCAATGTTTGAGATATCAATAGTTATGTTCTCATACAATGGATTGTTTGCCTGAAGCCAATTAAGGGCATTTTTAAGAAACTGCGGCCGCACAGCTTGAAAATACACATGACCTTTAAATTCCAGTTTTCGTTTTAATTTTAACATTATTATACCTGATCGAGCTGGAGGGCGAGGTAAAATTCTGCAAGTCTGTTCACAATCCACTGGTATATTACAAATTGCACCTTTGATTTTCCTTTGCTGGCCTTTTGGCATTACAACTATCTTTTCAAAAACAATTCTCTGAGCTATGAGAATTTGTTCAAGTTTCTGAAGTTCAGACAGCTCTGGAGGTATTTCGTCTAAATACAGATTATTATACACAGCTTGGCAAGGATCTCTTCCCTTCAAAACTTTTGAATGACAGGTTTTACAGATGTATTCTTTGCCATCAAATGAAATTGTATTGGTAAAAAGATGTTGAATGCTATACTTGCTTTTGTCTAATGCAACAACTGATTTTCTGTAAAGTATTCTATTGCATACTGAACATACAAAATACGGCCCCTCTCCAATTTACTGCTTAAACAGTTTAAGATAATGCTCTACCTCATGTGTCTTGCTGGCTTCAACATTTCTCATTACCTTTTTCTTGGCAAGTTTCTGTCTTTTTGCTACTGGTTCCATTTCATCATACTTCTGCTTCATATTGTTAAGAAATTGTTTTTTTCTTTGTGGGTCCATAGTCCAATATCTTTCAGCATTTTTTGAAAGGAGCTGTTCTTTTTCTTGTGGGTTAAGAGTCTTATACTTTTCAGCATAGTCTGAAAGAAGTTGTTCTTTCCTTCGAGGGTCCATAGTCCTATATCTTTCAGCATAGTCTGAAAGTAGTTGTTCCTTTTCTTGTGGGTTCATAGTCTTATACTTTTCAGCATAGTCTGAAAGAAGTTTTTCTTTCATTTGTGGGTCCATAGTCCTATATCTTTCAGCATTTTTTGAAAGGAGTTGTTCTTTTTCTTGTGGGTTTAGAGTTTTATACCTTTCAGCATAGTCTGAAAGCAGTTGTTCCTTTTCTTGTGGGTTCATGGTCTTATATTTTTCAGCACAGTCTAAAAGAAGTTTTTCTTTCCTTTGTGGGTCCATAGTCCTATATCTTTCAGCATTTTTTGAAAGGAGCTGTTCTTTTTCTTGTGGGTTCATAGTCTGATATTTTTTAGCGTAGTCCGAAAGGAGTTGTTCTTTCTCTTGTGGGTCCATAGCCCTATATCTTTCAGCATTTTTTGAAAGTAGTTCTTTTTTTTGTGGGCCTATGTTCTTGTAGTTTTCAGCATTTTTTGAAAGGAGCTGCTCCTTTCTTTGTGGGTCCATACTTTTATACTTTTCAGCCTGTTTTAAAAGAAGCTGATCTTTCTTTTCTGGGTCCAATGAATGATAAATATCTCTTCTTCTTTTGGCAATTGATGCGTTGGTCACAGAAGACTTATGCTTTCTTACTACTCGTTTCCTTTCCTTATCTGACAGTTCACATGAACATGAAAGAAACAGTATCTGATAATTCACCTCAAAACAATTAAACTTACTGACGATAGTTGCGCAAAACATATCAACAAGTGAATCTACATTTGAAAAAACATGAACAGTATGTTCTAGTTTGTTGCTATCATATGCCAAGACATTGTAGCTACATGTAGTAAGTTCCCCTTTTACATAGTATTGAAAAACACAACTGATACAGTAACTTGATATCCATAACAAAAAACCTGTGTTTTTTCCCCTATTATCTAAATAAATCTCTTTAGATTTTGCTTGCTAATGGAATTGTTACATGACAGAACTCCTTCAGAACTGGCTCCATGAACTACATCAACATGCCCAGTATGCATATCCAACTTGTTTGGCAAATCAGAAATGAAAGTATATTTTCCAAAATAGTATTTTTGATAAAATATTTTTCCATTTTCGATGATGCTCTCTACTGTATCAGAATTCCAATAGGTGCAAGAGGAAAAGCAAACAGAATAAAATGATATAGCACAACATTCCTTACAAGGACAAAGAATGGCTTGCTTGCTTATACTTAATATACACTCTTCACTGCACCCTGCACTATTGTTGTCACTGTCAATGAGCATTTCCTCTATGTTTATACCTCTATCTTCATAAGAAGTATTAGTTGTTTCTCCATGAAAAGTGCAAAAATATTCCACTAAGCTATTTAGCGAATCAATTTCTATTAATGTACATGTACCAAGTGGATGTGTCAGACCTAATAAATCTTTGCTGTGAGAGTCAATTATTTTATATCCACCGTTAGGGAGGCTGTATACTGCCACCGCATAACTCCCAACTATTAAAATAAATGCATCATAATTATCTCTGAGCAAAGAATCAAATGCAGCTCCCAGTGACATAACATAAGGAAAGTCTGTAATATGACATGAATCTCCATTCAAGACGCCACTATAACTTTCACTGTATCTCAGATTATAATTGGTTTCAAACAAGTTAACCATGGCAGGCAAATCTGTCAACAACAAGAACATCTCCTTAGTTGATTGTGACAGTGTTGAATACAAATGATTCCCAATATTCATGACTTGAACCAGATCTGCCGAAGAAGTAATTGCTTTCCTGAAGTTAAAAATAAGAGCTGATAAAGACATTGCTACACATTGTCTCCCTGCATTTGTTGTTCCAAATACTGCCACATTGCTTTGACTATAAGGTGCAGTGATTGTTTTACTTGGATCCACAATATTTGTTGGGCCTGGGTTTTTTTCAACATCGTTGGACAGCAAGAACTGGCAGTAATTACTTCTCTGATTTAAGGTCTTGAAAACATCTGTGCCATTTATTGTAGATGTTGCACTGTGTTTTTGCAGTTTTGGTTTGCAACGATTGGATGGATTTTTTTTACTTGTTCCAAAACATTTTTTCCTTGAGTTTAGTCTCGTATTGAAAGTATTCCTTTTACCACTAGAGCACATACTATATCTGTACATGTTCGCACGTTCAAAAGCAACAACGCTTGTATATTGATGAATATTTGACGACTTTGGAAAATTTCTTGAAATAGTTTTTCGAGCAAATCGTCTTAACTTTCTGCTCTTTCTAGAAATGCGTGAAAGTTCTCTGCGAGGTATTCTGCTAGGTTCTCGTGAACGAACTCGTTGGCAGTTCTGATGTTTACCTGCAACACTGGCTTTAAATATCTTATAGCGAGATCGACAAGTCGTATCACGTGACTGATGTTTATCGTCGCAACTCTCCAACGGCGAAGCACATGTTGGGTATTTCTGTTTAAAACTAGCAAAAATACTTGAAAGTTCTTTCCTAGGTGTTCTGCTAGGTGCTCGTGAACGAACTCTGCGGCGTTTTTCATGTTTACCCGCAACACTGGCTTTAAATTTCTCATAGCGAGATCGACAAGTCGTATCACGTGACTGATGTTTATCGTCGCAACTCTCAAACGTCGATGCACATGCTGTTGTATCAGTGGGGTATTTCTGTATGAAACTATACAGATAGCGCAGTATTACACGACCAGTTGAAAGAACTAAACCCATGATCTTTGTTTCAAAATATCAATCCGTAAAGCGTAGTTGTTACAGAATATATTATAATATGCTAAAGCCTTGCTGGATTCCAAAATTATGCAAACAAAATTGCTCAGTTAACAATTTACTTTAAGACAAATATTTCTCTTACCTTAAATTTCTCTAAATTTCACTCCGACAGTATCTTTCAACTTCAACTCTGCGACGCTGTAACTTCGCTCAACTTGATCCCGCTGTGTCAACACTCAACTGTTTTCGATCGAGTCGCGATCGGTCAATTGGTGCCCAGTTGATGATCAAGTTTGTTGTTGAGTTACGTGTAAGTCTGAGTCAAGTATTCAGTTTATATATATAGCTTCAACTTTGCTTCAATATCTTCAATATCTTCAATTGAGTTCAACTTTCATTTAGACAGTATGACAGTTTGACAGTATGGCAGTGACAAGCAGAGACCGTTCGAAACAAAAAGCCCCGGCTTTAACAACAATTTTGCGTGTGGACTCTGCTTATCGAATCGTCACTTTAACAGCAACGACGTGTATGCGTAATGTAAGAAGCGGGGCAAATGTCTCCAAATAAAAATGCCAAAGAACATCAATTTTCAAACCTTCCAGCTCTTGCTACCTCGTGGAGCAGCAACAATTTTGCAATGGTGCAATATCTATACCATAATATCTTTGCCTCTCGCCTAACGCATGCGCTGAACAATCGCAACACAAAGAATAATAAAAATAAAATAAAAATAAAAATAAAAAAAAGAACGGAGCCGAAACCTCAACTCGGTGCCTTCCGGCCCGAATAAAAATAAGAACGGAGCCGAAACCTCAACTCGGTGCCTCCGGCCCGAGTAAAAATAAAAAAAAACGGAGCCGAAACCTCAACTCGGTGCCTTCGGCCCGAGTAATTAATGCATGCGAGTTACGTGTTCTAGTGACTCCCAGGAGTGACTCGATCGATGTAAGTTTCATGCTCAACAATAGTTACGACTTCCTTTGGCTTGGTAAAGTCACAATTTGTAAACACGAGAAGCATTCAGATCGCTCTAGCTTGATTTTAAAGCAAACTCACCGAAATATATCACTGGAAATTGGAAAACGTGACAATTTGACAAGTGACAGATCACATGATGAAAAAGAGGCAAACCGCAAAGGGCTGTTTTCGTGTGCATCGCGTCACGCTTGCTTTGACTGAAAGCAATGAAAGATAAACGCGGTCAAGTTGTTTCCTTGGCTTAAGAACGCGTACATAAACTCGTTTTCTCCAAAAACGAGTTCAGCTTCGTTCAGCTGCGTGTGCGTTTACAGTTTACTTCGTTCACCTGCGTTTTTGGTTGAACGCGCTCAAACTAGTTCACACGCGTTCGTGATCAAGGTGCGTTTACAGGTTTTCGCATGGACAGTCTCATATATTGATTTATTTGACAAATTATCCGGGATTATGCGGAGGATGGCCGATTATGCAGGTCAGCACCAGTGCATAATTCCATAATCCCTGCACATACTAGTACATTAGTTATAGTGCTGCAGTATTTGTTTGACCATGTGGCATGGTTCTTTTTCTTTTAGAGATGGGATGGACTTTATTCCATCCAGTATTCCAGGGTCATTTGATATTGCTGTCAGCCCAGAGCTACATCCCAGACCAACAGACCACGGTAAACCTGGTGAAAACGAAATAGAAATGTATGTCTCATTCTTTATTACTGGAAGACTAGTTTTGAAAAAAAATCTTTTTTTGGCATTAAAGCAAGCTAAATGAAGGTTTTGATCAGCAGAATGTTTTTTACTGTAAGGTTTGGTGTAAAGCTGATGTTTCGAGCATTAGCCCCTAAATTCATCAGAGCTCTTCAAAGAGCTAAGGCTTAAAACATATTCAGCTTTAGCAGTAGCTCTTCATATGCTCTGACAAAGGGTGACTGCTCAAAACATCAGCTTTTAATAACCCAAACCTTATAGAGAAAAACATACCATAATTATCAAGTGAACCTAACTTTTGTTGATCAAAACCCATATTTATTCTTTATTACTCAAGATTGCTTGTACATGTTAATGTTAACTTGTTCTCACTATATCTAGGTCAGACTTTTACATTTTATAAATGTTAAGATGTATGTAAACTCAAGCCCGTAGGGG
>JAOBYE010716391.1:0-10804 GCA_025403585.1 Parazoanthus swiftii
AAATTAGTTTGTCTAAAAACGTGTTTCCTGGGTTTAAAACGCCATTTGAAACAAAATCAGTGTCTAAAACTAGTAAATATGACAAGTTTTTCTCAAACTTTGAGCAATTTTCTGAGCTTGATACATTTGACACATTTGCTGGGGTAAAAACTGGGGGGGCACGGGCCCCTCCGGCCCTAACCCTTGCTACGGCCCTGTCAGGTAATGCACAATACGCCCAAGTGTCCACAAACAGTAACTCCCAGACGAGGCCAGTTGCCAAGTTTTCATGCATTTGCTGTATTTCTGCCTTACTATCTCATGACCAGTGGGGAGTGTTTTAACACTTAAAATCGCACTGACTTGCATCAGTTTTCAAAAAATAAGAATGAACATAAAAAGCCAGTGACTAGCGTTTAAATTGACTCTTAGGGCGCATGAGCTGACTGTGAATTGAAGAAAATTCATCTTTTTAAATTGTGATTCTTTTGGCCTGTGCACAAGAAACTCTTCATCCTGGGATTCATCCGGTGATGAAATCATTTTAGTATCTTGTTATTTCCTGGTCATGCATGTTGCTGTTTACAAGTTTCCAGGGTGTGATGGGTTCATCTGTATGCTAAGCTGAAGATAATCTCTCTCTTGAGAGAAATGAGATGAATTTTGTCTTTTTTATGAAACCATTTATGTAAAAAATCATTTTTTCATCAATTTATCTCGGTTTGGTCATGTAAACGGGACCTCAGATAGTTCTTTGGTTTTTCAGGAAACTTTTAACAACTTTGATCATGACAAAAGTGGAGACATGTATGTTGTGGAGCTAAGGGACGCGTTGCGAGAATTGAGTAAGTTGAGAATAGTTCAATAAACACTAATCGGCTCTCAGACTTATAAATGATCAGTCAAAACTGCTGCAATCTATAAGCGTCAGGTGAGTGAGTATTATGATGTTTCGACTGACTCCCCCCCCCCCATAATAAACCGTTCCCTAACGAGCGATTAAAACTGTTATTTTCAAGTTTCCTTTTCGAAATTTTGCAAGGTTAAGCAAGGTACTAAAAATATCATGCTGCATCAAAGTTCCTGGTAGCAAAGCTAATACTCTTTGTCAATCGATATCAAAAAATGTGCCCCTAAAAGCCACCGTAATGAGAAATATCCTTCACAAGTCATAACAAAGCTAATTCTGCTCGTCAATATACCAAAAACAAACCTCTCTAAAAGGCAACTTTAAGGACAAACGTTAAACGCAAAGCGACATTCCCGCAATGGACTATATATTTGTTACCTTTTGGTCTTTAGTTTTCAATCGACTTTGTTTGAAACGGTACTAAAGGAATAAATACAGTGAAAGAATAGCATATAGAATTCTGGGTAGCAAAGTAAAAACTTAAATAATCAAGTAGACTATCAATTTACAAAACGTGTTTTAAGTGTTGGAAAAACTATAAAAATAAACAGTGTCGTAAATAAATGGTAAAAAATCTTGGAATAGTTTAGAGTGACAAAGTTCATTAAGATTTTCCAGGCTGATGAAAAATTGTTTTTCAAAAGTTTAGTGAAAATATCAACGACACAATCTTTTTTGAAACAGCTGTAGAACGTCATCAAGAATGTCCAGCAATCGAACTCTAAAAAGGTATTTTGCTTTTCAGAATCCCAAACCAGCAAGCATGTTTGGTGACTATTGGTTTCGAAGTCCTCTTGGGGGTGTAAAACACGTTAAAAAAATTCCATATAAAAAATTCTTAGATACTGTAGTCAAAGAAAGACGAGTCGGCTAGGACAGCTGACACTTTGGATATTTGATTTCACTTGTAAAAGGAAAGAATGTGTGTTAACTGTAATTCAGATCGTAAAACTGCTTTGTTTTTGTCTTTAGATTTTAGTTTGAGTAACAAGGCAATGGAGGCACTCGCAGTTCGCTACAACAACAAGTCCGGCAAAATAACCTTTGACACTTTTGTGCACATTAACATTGGGCTCATTCGTGTATTTGGTAAGTTGATTCGACTCAATCCCGTGGATTGGTTTGCTGTTGGCATTATAAAGGATGTTCTGTTTTGGAAACTGCATGAATCTATAGCTGCCTGATTCTCCACCAAAAGCAAAGGAACGTATAATAAGAAGCAACTACTATGATCTAAACTGACAACTGTAACTGTAACAAAGGGGTTTGGGATTTGATAAATTTATCAACTTTTTGAATTTTATAAGTTAGGCCTTGACTTCTCGCTTAAGTTAGGACGACGTTATGCCCGTACTTTGAGGAAATGTAAGCAAATAGGAACTTTATTGCTGTATCATTACGTGATTGGCAACCGTTCATGACAAACATTGCCTTTTTTGTCTGCTCTTAGACAGTGTAATATATGTTTTGAAACTTGCGATATATAAATATATCCCTTACGCGTTAATGGGTTTACGGTTTTTCCAACCTAAATTCTGAAGCTTTGCAGCAATTAAAATGAAACTTGCATACCTGTTGTCCATTTAATAACACATCGTCTGACGTTAATCGGATGACCTCATCACTTATGATTTATGCGATTTAGTTATGGAAATTGAAGTTTGAGTCAAGAAATGGAACTTTTTTCACAAAATGTCTTGTTTTTTCAGTTATTTCATTTTCTTTTTTAATATTTTGCCATTTGAGCCTATAAATACATCTTTTCTATTAAAATTAAGGAAATTTACTGCAAATTTGCTAAAAATAAAATTTTCCAAAAATCAAAGATGGCGGCCAAGATGGCATTGTATGATGCTAAGGAAGTAATGACTTTCCTTAAGTCTTTACCGGAATTAATTATATATAGCTAACATTCATTATTACTGAGTGTTGGAATGCCATGGTCGTCGATAGTCAAAGTCCAGCCACGAAGAGGTAGATCGAAGCAAGAACTGCATCGAAATTATCAGTATCAAATCGAGCTTATTTGTAACAAGTGCTCGTGTATTGAAATGTTTCAGAACTGTTTGAAGAAAAAACGCAGGACTCTGAGAGCAGAAGGAAGAAAAACGTTTTACTTATAGGCCTTGATGAGGTTAGTGATCCAGAATACTTGCTAAAACAGTACGGTCATATGAAATTTCCCTCGATAATTATTAGAACGCCTTTCTTTATTATTCCATATAATGTATGCTTGGCTGTAAGCAAAGGAAAGGCAACAAGAACCATCGAGAGAATTGTCACATCATCTGAATTCGAGCATCGTGATTGCAACTAGGTAGCAATCATTATTATACATACATTTTTATATAAATTGGATAATTTGGATTTTCGATTGTTTGTTTAAATGTTTATGAATCTCTCTGTCTTGTTTGGAAGTGTTGTTAAGTTATTCCGGAAGTGAACTGTTTTGTGTCTTCATTTTCAAAATGGTCACTTGACATACTGAAAGTAACAAAACGTTATCATACTATGTTTTCGCTGAACAGTACTGTAATTATTAGAGCCACAGTCAGCTGGTGTCTAAAATCGAAGACAACCGAAACTAAGTAGGTTTTATATGTGTCGCAGGTAGCACTTCACTTACTTTGGTAACAACTAGCTTTAATTTGTGTATATATGACAGTGTAAACTCCAAGTATTCTCCAGACGGCACAGTTCTAATATAGTTAAGGGTACACTTATGAAAATTCAATATTCGCAAACTTCCATAATAACAGGGTTTGCTTATTGCTGTAGTATTTTCAGGTATTTTAGATCAATCATAGTCAACATGAAGTTTCCATTTTAATTTTTTATCCTTGCCGATTCATTTTCTCTTCCACAGAAGTGATGTTGCCATCGTTATGTTTAAACAATTAACTAATTTATGAAAAACTGATACAAATGATGATGTATATATTCCTATTCACAGCTTCTTACCGCTGCCCTATCAATATGAGAGTTTGGATGCACGAGCTCCACAGAACCCAGGTGGCAACTCCATATTCGAAGTGCTCCATGCCCTTTACCAGTTGATACGTGTGTTGCAGACACCAAGAGGAGAAAGATACCTTCGGACTGCAGCTTTAACAAGCGTTTAAACAAAGTGATTACATAACAAGAGCGCACACTCGTTACAAAACGAGAAAAGCGCTAAATGGAGGAGCTTTTTTCTCCCTTTAAGCCGGGGTCAAACTAGTCGATAAGAGTTTGTAAGAATTTACACCCTCACTTCCGTTTGACAGCCAAATCTCACACACTCTCATCCTCGAACGCTCTCGTCAACTTTGAGCATGTTCAAAATCTCCATGAGAATTGATAAGAGTTTTATACGTTTGTTGAGAAACACTTGTCAACGCTCGTGGACCTTCGTTCCTCGTTTGACCGCGCGCATGAACAAAACTCTCACCAAATTTCATACAACTCTCATGTTTGTTTGGCCCGGGCTTTTTCCTTTTTAAATAGCTCTAGCTACGTGGGTTATTTTGATATAGATCGTTTTCATGTGACGTCATCAAAATTTAAAATCTAAACTACAAGATCTGTAGAAATGTTCTTTTACTATTATTTAGAAATCGGTATCCAAAGTTTTATGTGAAAGTCTTACGTAGATGTGACGTTTTGCTTTTTAGTTAGAGTATTTTGAATTTTTTTGACAGTCTGAATCGACATTTTTTTGAAATATCATGAAAATCCATATAGTATTGCAAATTCATGATCTGATAAACCTTCAAAATGGATAAGTGAAGTGTTTTCAAGTCAATCCTTTGTTTTGCTTTGTTTGACAAGCACATGCAATTTTTTGGCCGCCATCTTGGAGTACCACTTTAGTACACCAATACGGCCGTCGCACTCTACAGTAAATATTTTAGATGTTATTTGGCCGATATCTCGGTTACAAAATTTCCTGCTAATCAACCATTTTGGTCATTTGTATATCTTCACCTGCTCTGTAAAATACAATCGAAATATTATGTTAATATCACTTTCTTCTCCACCGCTATTTTGTGAGAAAACAATCTATTACAATAATAAGATGCATATTAAACATGCCAGCTCAATCGACTTGTACAAGAGCTGAGTACCTATCATATATCAAATCATTACAACGAGAGCAAGTGGAACAATTCTTCCAGTTCTGTTCAAAGCAACACGCTTTTCAATAACCGTATTTCAATGTCTTTTTTTGCGGTGTGGTGATTCCATTTCGTCCTCAGTTAACTATAAGCCGTCAGTTTGAACTATTTGTAAGTACATATAGGATAAAAGCCAGCAGTCTAGTAGGAAGGAACCAATCATGGAGTTCCATTGCTGTTATATATAGTTTCATTTATTAATACGTGTTTTGTGCTTTTGTAGGAGAAAAAATTGAGATTTGCTTGAAAACATAACTAGCATTTTCTGAAGCCGATTTCAACAACAGAGCCCGTGAACACTGAAACACAAGTACTGTAATTTACCGTAAAGCGCATTCCTTTTGTAACAGGACAAAAGATTGTTGTCGAGTATAAAAGCCGCTTCAGCTTGTAAAATGTATTGTTACCAACAGAATATACACTCTTTACCTTACGAAATCCATGACTTTCCATTACTTTTTCTATGATCTCTATCAGTTTTTCATGACCTAACTTTACCCATCTTTTCCTTGGTAAAATACTTCGAAAGATCTTATCATCACTCAGTATCCTTATAAAAAATTTGTTGAGATAAAAGAACCGTGTACATCCTGTACACGGCTTTGTTGTCATTTTCATTTCTTCTGTCACCTCCCATGTGTTCTTATGTTGAGTTGGCTATAACGTAAGCTTATCGATGCTTTGTATTCTAGTCTCTGTTTTGTTAACACCAGTGTACTCAGGCAAAGACAGCCTGCCAAAACAGTTCATGAAAGTCTCTTTATTTTAATGTGTAAAACTGACTTAGCACAAGGGTTGAAAAAAGCTGCAGCAGGCCTGGGTTCCGTACACAACTATTCTCCTTTGGTGTTTAACGAGGCTATGGAGTCGCCCTCTGTCTGGCTGGAGCCCTGGACTCTCTTCTCCCCACAACGCGTTTTGTTTTTTATTTCTTGTTCGGGTTTAATTTTGTCAGTGTATCTGTAAAAGCGTCTTTTATTTTTTTCGTAAATTCTTCAATTCACAAACAGTAAACCATGCTAAAAGAGCCACATTTTTTGTTTTCTCTCTCTTTTTTACTTCTAAATTGGGTTTAGTTTTGTCAGGCAAGAAAATAAATGCAGACGGTAGCACAAATACAGAAAATTTAATACAGTGCTTTTACCTTGAGTCCGGGCACGTCAGCTCCCACAGACATGCACTTCAAATTTTGAAAACTTAACATAAAGTCTGGCATGGGGAGTAAGCAGGATCTTGAAACAAACTAGGCAACAAAAGCATGTTGCTCTTGGCACTTCGCTCACTGTTCCAAGTGAGTTGACTGCCCCAGACTCACAGCTGCAGGAAGAAAGTCGACTTTCTATCCTGCAGCACCAAGCGATAGTCCCAGGGAGGGAGGGAGGGGGTTGGTTTGGGGTTGGGAATACCAGGAGAATTTGACATTAAACCTAAATCAGTAAAAACACAATCCTGGCAGTTCAGGGTTAATGGTTATATAAGTTAAGGGGGCGTCGACAACTGATCAAATTTAAAGGACGTTATCCTGACACCCCCTCCCCCCTCCCCCGATAACGTCCATTCCATCCTTTGTCAAGCTACTGCAAGTTTTTTTTTTTTAATGCTAAAAGAATTGTCATAACGTTTACGGCTAAACCCCCTCCCCCCTAACGTCCACTGGACGTTATTTAATTTTTTTTGTTGGATTTGTCGACGCTCCCTAAGCAAACTACAGTTTAACACTGTATCGGGGAGGAGGGAGGGGGGGAGGCACAGTTGTTTTGTTTGTCTTTCAGTTCCTCAGCATCTTTGTCATCCTATGACTTTACCATCTTTTAAGATATTTAAAAATATTAATCTGTGTTCGACAATATCTGATTTACTCATTACCCGAAAACAAAGTTGGCAACTTATCAACAAATAAGAGCAAACGAGAAACGGCAAATTCTTGTAGAGAACTGGGTTTTGGACTATCTAATTTAGACCCCAATCTCGTTCCAGCATACAGCATGATGGCTTCTTCATTTTCTAATAGTGACAAGTTAAGCGAATGTACCGGGGAAGGGGTAGAGTGGCAGAAAGAGGTGCCTTTTAGTTCCTAACCTCGTTCTACCACTTTTCCACCTTAATTCTGTTTTAGAAAAAAATGTAGCTTTATTAGCCTAAAGACTGGTTTTCTAACAAATCAGTTAATTTGCTTGTGTGGACTTGAACAAATTGTTTTCACAAAATCAACTTTAATAAGTTTACAACAAAAGGACGAAAGCGGACGAGAAGCAGTAAGTAATCGGGTTCATCTGGCTATATTCGGAAGCAATTAGAAACTATTCTCATGACAAGATACAACATGAAAAAAAAATTGGCTTCTCTTTTTTCTGTCCTTTCCTCACAGGGATAGGTTATGCGAGGTACTGCTCTACGGCCGGGGTATGGGGAGAGAAACAGGCAGTTACATGTGTTTTTGTCTTTCAGTTCCTATCTTCAAGATCCTGCAACTTTGTCTGGCATCTTACGTCTGCTTCAGACAATTTGTGACTTATAATATTTTACCCGATAAATTTGATTCGAAAATATTACAAGCTAGCCTGCAAGATATTATTTTTGTTTCCCAAAATGTCCAAATTACGCGTTTTTAAGCCAACAAAATCCCTAATTTTATCTTATTAAGGTTACTCAATTTTTTCCCTTCATAACAGTTGATTGTTTGTGTTGTTTTGGCGCGAAAGACGCGCTGTTACGTCTACGCTGAAAAACGTACTGCTTCCACTGCCCTGTTTAAAAGAACGATTGTTGTTTCTCGTCAAATAGTGGAGCGGGCCGGAAAAGGGTTAAAGTCAGCGTTTATTATCTGGGAAGAACTGGCTACTTGAAACCATTAGATCCGATTCCTATCGCAGCGGGGACACTTAAGGTCCAGCATATACTCGGCGTATCCTGAAAATGTTTTCTTTGTTATGATTAACCTAATTAACGATTGGAGATTGTTCAACTGCAAGACAACACAAATAACACGAATAAATGTGCAAGCAATTTATTTTATTTTAGTTTACTTTAGCGTACAAATTAATAGCCATCACCGGGTGCCTTAAAAATATATAAAAATTGCAAGGTGACAAAAAACTATTTACAAAATGTTATGCATTAGTTTCATAACTACATTCGCAAAGTTCCTTATCGAAGTTTTGAGTATAAGATTAATAAAAGTAGGAAGCCAAACTGAGACATTTTGATCCCTGGTAAACCAATTCTCATCTAGCAGTTCAATAATCGCTGGTAGATCACACTCTTCATTCGTTTCTAAAATTGTTCTAGAACTATCTGAAGGTTTTGGAGGTTTATCGATTGACAACTCCGCATGCGCGGGAGACGGAGGCGAACCGAAATTTCTCAGATAGCGCCTCAAGATCGCATTTTTATACCTAAAGTATGCAACATGTAGCATTTTTAATTTTGAAAACAGATACACTGCAAGCGAAAGCAAGAACAACAATTCATGAAAAGCTTAGTTCTGGCCCAAAGCCCCTGTATTTTCCGAAATACAACTATTGAAGAACTGCAAGAAGTTAAGAACTGACGATAAACCCACTGCCCCCCCCCAAAAAAAAAAGTCAAACGGTTTGTCCCTACTTTGTGTCCGTAATATAGCGGAGTAGAACCTATGAAACTTTTGTCACTCTTCGTTTTCTTTATCAAATGATCCGAGTGAGCAATGGTTCGTCTTCTGATGAAGTGTCCGCTCATTAAAGAGATGTCCGTGTAGAGAGCTTGGATTGTAGCCCCCAAAACGCACCCCCCGGCATATTCGACTTAGTTAGGACTTTATCTGATATACTTGTAATTATAACAAACAATAAATTCTTGTTATCAGAAATAGCACTGCTTCGACACATGCAGTTAGTGTCTTGCCACACTCTTACCAATCTGCAAGCAATATATTAATCTTTAAAAAACCCTTTCGACAAACTCTCCCAAATTTTTTTTGTGCCCTGAGCGACAGTCCGTGTCTACATAAAGCTGAAAAAATACCAATTAAAACTTTCACCAAAAACACGTTAAGAAAATTGTTGATAATCGATGGTATACTATCTATAAACGACACCAGTTGGTGCGCTAGACACCACAGGTGGCACAACACCCTCTTAAGAATTTGCGTTAGTGATCAAGGTTTCCGTAGGTGTACTGCCAAAGTTAATTTTGTAGCCGGACAATATGGAAAACACACACGGATCAGCGTATAACAAAAAGGTGCTAATTGTTTCGAACGAAAACAATCGATGTGCAGAACAATTCACTTTCTTGAGAACTCAATAAAATCAATTATGGTAATTTAGAACGATACCCTGAGGGAATTAAAAATTTTATAGATAAATTGTACACAAACAATATCAAGTCACTGTTCTTGTTTCTTCATTAGAGAATAATTAATAATTAGGTCATTTCTTCGCTTTCAACCAAGCCTCGGGTCCGTGGATTTCCTTGATAAGCCACATCTTGTCGATCACTTCACCAGCCTGCGAACAGTGACAATAGTACAGGTATCAGACACGTGATTACTGATCCTGTTATGGAAGCCTCGAGCCCGGGTCAAATGAGCACGAGAGTTTGTAGAGAGTTGAGTGCCAGATTTCGATAAGATGTTGCTCAACTCCCATGCACGCGGTCAAACGAGCACGAGTTTGTAGAGAGTTGAGTAACCAGATTTGGGTAAAAGTTGTTCAACTCTCATGCACGCGGTCTAACGAGCAAGAGAGTTTGTAGAGAGTTGAGTAACCAGATTTCGATGAGAGTTGTTCAACTCCCATGCACGCGGTCAAACCAGCAAGAGAGTTTGTAGACAGTTGAGAAACCAGATTTCGATAAGAGTTGTTCAACTCTCATGCACGCGGTCTAACGAGCAAGAGAGTTTGTAGAGAGTTGAGTAACCAGAATTGGACAAGCGTTGTTCATATCTCACGAACGCGGTCAAACGAGGATGAAAGTGCATAAGAGGTGATCATATTCAAAGTTGACGAGAGCGGTCGAGAGTCGATGAGAGAGCATGAGAACTGGTGGTCAAACGAGAGTGAGAGTTTGTAGAGAGTTGAGTGGATTGATTAGATACTCTCATTCACGCGGTCTAACGAGGATGAAAGTCCATAAGAGGTGAAAAGATTTGACCAAATACAATGATCACCCAATCCCCAAGAATTTGATGTTGCTTTCAACAATTTTGGTCAAATCCCTCCTCACTCCCACCCTACCCCCGCGGTTTTCAATAAATGGAGCACAAAATCCTAACATGGATTCTTCATAATAAGAGTTGGCACGTCCTAGTAAATACTATCCTTTTCAAAATTCCTTTCCATTCTATGAAATTACCTTCAAACGTTTTGGCACGTCTTGATAAACTACATAATTACACGTATTCCTTTCTCTTCCATCGATCTATTTTCTAAATCAAAGGTGAGCCCTACACCCTCAAACAACAGCTGTACAATACCACCAGATATCACGCCCACCAGCTGTGTGATACCATCTGATATCACACCTACCTTATCAATACTAATCTGCTCCATGTAGATGTGAGTCTTGTTGTACACATTCATACGGGTGTAGCCATAATCTTCAGAACGGAAGGCAGTCCATGGACCATAATCTTTTCGGAACGGATCATGGTGCTCTTGACAACCCTACAACAAAGACACTCCTGGTTAAACTAACGGAGATTGTATAATAATAATAATAATAATAATAATAATAATAATAATAATAATAATAATAATAATAATAATAATAATAATAA
>JAOBYE010716413.1:0-10802 GCA_025403585.1 Parazoanthus swiftii
CGCAGCAATTATTATTATTATTATTATTATCATTATTATTGTTTTTTATTATTATTATTATTGTTATTATTATTATTATTATTATTATTATTATTATTATTATTATTATAGGGACAGATCCAGAATTTCAGATTTATGGGAGAGCCAATTAAAACATAAAATTATCAAAAAGGATGGCTGTACTGCAAAACATACATTCTCAGTGTTTTTTCTTATAAAATATTTTTAAGAATACTAGGATGAAAAGTAGGGATGGTGGACTTCCTACCCCAAGTCTGCCCCTGTTTTTCACATTTTTATTATCTTTTCTATCTTCCATCTTCTGTTAGATAACAGCAATTCTTCAGCAGCACCTGTTACTCAAACCACTCTTAGCAACAGTCTGATTGGTCAGTCAACACCCAATAGTACGACAGTGAGAAATGCAAGCCTCCCAACAACACCCATCAACAAACGCAAGGGACACAGCCAATCAAATGTCAACAGTGAAACTAGCACTGCCGCTAGTCTTCCAATAAGACCTACACCTTCATTACAGGCTGTGTCAATGAATTACATGTCAAATGGTACTGCTACGATTGTCAGAAGCCCCCCAACAGATTCAGGTAATTCTCCTACTGTATTTGAGAAATCCATATTCCAGCTAAAGATTCACAGTTTATGTTCCCTAGGGGAACTGACCACAGGCAATGTTAGAGTGGAGAATCCCAAAGTTGAGCTGAACCACAATAACAAACAAAATAACACTGACAAAAATTTGAACTAGATTTCATATACAACCCTAATTAGAACTTGAAGGGAAAAAACTCAGTCTATATATACCTAGAGTGTGTAAGCAAGAGTAACAAAATACTATTACCACTTATTCAAACTTTCTTTAAAAGTTGTTTCACACATTTCTGTTTTTATTTTAAGAAATTGCTGTGCATGTATTGGAAACTTTAAGGTGGAAAGGGGAGAGAATCTCAGAAGCCTTGATTAAATTGAAAGAAAACTATCTAATGGTCTTCAGTGAGTGGCTAAGATATTTTTTCCAGAGAAAAAATCACATCAGTGAGCCTGGCTCCCTATATAAAGTTTGAAATAAATAAGTAAGTAAGTAAGTAAGTAAGTAAAGTAAGTAAGTAAGTAAGTAAGTAAGTAAGTAAGTAAGTAAGTAAGTAAGTAAGTAAGTAAGTAAGTAAGTAAGTAAATAAATAAAGTAAGTAAACTAACTAACTAACTAAGTAAGTAAGTAAATAAATAAATAAGTAAATAAATATATAAAGTAAACAAGTAAGTAAGTAAGTAAGTGAGTGAGTAAGTGAGTAAGTAGATAAGTAAGTGAGTAAGTTAAGTAAATAAATAAGTACACACAAAATAAAGATTCTTACTGAGCTAAGAGATGTTATTGTTATATACTTGTTGGAACCAAGCATTGAAATATTATTAGCTCGGGATTTTCATGCCATTAAAATTGTTGAAAAAACTAAAATTTCCAATCTGCTAACCTGGATTTTAAACACTGTTGTAAGAGAGGCGGGGAGAGGATTCATGGCAGAGTTGTCTGTATTAGACCCAGCAGTGGTGGGGGCTGGGAAAAATAACAAATGAAAAAGAGAAATTTGGTTTATACAATTGATAATAATAATATAAAATTTATTGATTTGATCTTGTATGAATGACTCATCATAGTAATATATTATTTATTTATTTATTTTGTCATAGAAGGTCTTCCATTCTGGGTTTACATCTTGATAGCAGCTGGAGTGATATTACTGTTATGTTTGCTGGCCTTTGTTGTCTACAATAGAATCAATAAATGGTAAGTGAAAGTTAATAAAATCAAACTCAGAAAAGGGGGGGCACTATAAGTTCCATTTTGTACAAATAGACAATGATCAAAATATGAAAAGCATTAATTAGACAATTAACATTAAATAAAGTCACATCACATCAGATAATTTTGAAAATAGAAGTTTTTATTTATCTATTTATTTTAATATATACTGATATGAAAATCCACAAATGTTATGTTAGAGTATCAAACAGTTGTTAGATCTCAAAACAAACTCTGAGTGATCTCATTTCTTGTAATACATTGGACACCATAATTTTATATGTGAACCTCCCCCCTCCCCCCAAAGTATACTTTATACACTGTTAGTTGGTGAAAATAATGTTGAGGGTTACAAATGATCTGTAAGTTGTTTGGTGTTGTTGACAGGGGCTGGAAAGATTCTGGTTCATATATGGTTTGGAATGATAACGAGCTGCAGCTAAGCCCTGCATTTACAAGGTATTTACAAGTTAATCTGGATGTTTCTGTCATTATTAGAAATGTTCAAGGTGTTTTTTTTTTACCTTCTGATCATAAACATGCTAAACATTTCAAGGATCCGGAATATTGTATCAGCAAGTAAGTTTTTATGTGTGAAATTTGAGCTCAAAATCATCAGAACAGGGTATGAGTTTCCAAGAGTTTTGTCATAAACAGGACCAGGGTTTGAATCCCTACCCAAACTTGGGTTGAGTACCAAACCCCACCCCCTCCCCCCCCCCAGGGGTTTGTGACCATTCAAAAAGATGTTTTCAGTGCAGTGTGTTTTAAATTTATCTGAAGGCATGGGTTTTTTTGGGTGTAAGATTTTGACTTAATTCGGACCTTCCCGTCGGAAAAGTGGGGGCTACCGGTTCAATGCTGCATTCATTTAATTCAGTAAAAAAGACAATATTTTTAACAGCTAGAAAAGTTATTTAAAATTCTAAACTACTTGATTTAATTGTCTTTTGTCCAAATTTCACTTATTATCTTCAGCTACGGGTGGAATTTAAGGAATATGAAAAAAATTGTCCAACAAACAACTGTGATTTTTTTTACAGAGAATCTGAATTTCTGCTCGACAACATTGCAGGTTGGTACACCGATATATGATTGGTAGTGATAACCTTTTGTTTTGTGCAAGTTTCCCCCTTTTTTGTTCAATCGTATTAGTTACAGGAATTGAGTGGTATTTAAGCGGAAAAACTTGTCTGCATGTTTTAAATGGTAGCAACAACAGGATATCCCGAGATATCGGACTGTGGTAAGGACGATAATCGGCAATTTGCGTAGGCGCGTGTATCCTGAACTGCATTTCCGCATTTAGAAGTACGACGCGTTTCAGGTGTGTCTAAAGGTCATTTCAGCCCGGATCTCTGTTTTTTAAATTCGAGCGTTTTTGGCAAAACGTCAAACTTTCAAACATGCATGCAATCTTTTAAACATCTTCGAGATTTACATTTGATTTCCAAACTCAAACTCTCGACCTAACTGTAAACTGAAAATCTCTTATTAAAGCTTTTTTTTTAAACTCAAAAATATAAGCTCACTTTAATCTTTAATACTGTTATTACATCGTTTCCGTTTCCGATATTGAAACTGTTTTTCGCTTGTTAATTGCTTTGGGTCACTATCCCTAAAAGATGTATTTGTTGCAAGTAAATAGTTTAACCGTTCGTTATGAACTTTGCCCCTGGTTAGAAAAGAAAAAGATTTAATAATACAATGTACTTTCCATCTGCAGCCGCTGAACAAGCCTTACAAAACCCTGCTGAGCTTCAGATTTACGAGATTCCCTTAGACTCAGTGGCCCACCAACGAACCAGTATATACATCGGCGGCAAGAGAGTGGCACCCAGACGGGACACTGGCGATAGTGTCAAACAAAAAGACTCCCACAAACCTTCAACTAAGCACGCGAAAAAGAAAGAGAGTAAGTGACAATAACAGTTTACTTTCAAACCCCGTTTACACTACTGTATACCGGTAGAATTTCGTGCCGACACACAAATCATTCCGTTGCACAACACTGTAGTGTGAACTGGAGCAGTTTTTTTGCGGCACAAAAATTTATCCGATACACATGACACTTCGGCGCGATAAGTTTCCCCTCTAGTGTATGGTGGTATGGAAGCTGTCCGGTATAGTGTAAAAGAAGTTTTGTTTCAACTTTTGACGTAATGATGAACTTTCGTTAAATTATGAAGTTGTTTAAACTTTACCAGTTGTGCTTTCACTTTCCACCTACTAATGTTCTCTCTTTTGTTCGTTCTTCTTGGTTTAATTTTCTATATGCCGTAACGTGTTTTGCAGTTTATCTTAGCTCTACAGACCATATTGAACCCTAAATATTTTGATTTCTGTAAAATGCTGATAAATGGATGAAAACAGTTAAAACATGTAAGAATCGACTAAAAATCAGTTTCTGCCGCTAAACAAGTTTACAAATAACATTTTTTAAAAGTATTGTTCTCATAGCGAATAGTTCGAATTGTTTCTTCAAAAAACCAATTATTCTATTAAACAAAAGATCTGAACTAACTTGAGAATAGATGAGAACAATGCTATTGCTGTTGTTGTTGCTGATATTGTTAATTATAATGCTAGTTTATGAGCGATGAACAAAAACAATTATTCGGCTTTACGGAAAATTAATTCTCCAGTTTTTGCGGAAATAGGAAAGACGCTTATGATTGTTTCCATATGTTGTTGATGTGATATGTTTTACGCCGTAAGATTTGGTGTAAACTGACATTTCGAGTGTTAGCCCTTCGTCAGAGCAAACTGACTCTCAGATAGCAAATATCTAATCGAGAGGGATCAGTCTCTCAATAATATTTCATAGTAACGAGCAGTAAAAGACTAAAGCATAAGAGAGAAAGAGAGGGAGAAAGAGAAAATGCTAAAATTGATACTTTTTGATGCAAATGTGTACATAGTTTATAGGGGAAAATATAGGTTGTAAGGGAAAGCATATTTCTGTGCGTTAAGTCTAGAGTTTCGGATATTAAAGTGTTATGATGATTAATGTCTAGTTGAGATTCTAGAAAATAAGTTCAGGATGACTTGATATTGGTGCAACTAATAAACCAACATTATACATTGAGTCTGCAATAGATTCGTATAGTATGTGAAGTTTAAAGGTATGGTATTCGCATTTACAAATAACGGAATTGCGTGGTCTTTCCTATTGGCAAAGTAAATTATACCAGAAGCTCGTTAGACTTATATGCTTCTGATTGTAGGTAATGCATGTTTTTGAAAAATAACGATTTTTTAAGGTACATTTTGTGGGCGGTGCCCCAAAACGTAAGTCCATAGTTTTTGTACGATTAAAGCATTATAGTTATTCATGAGAATTTGAAAAGGGAAAGAGTGTCTTAGTTTGGCCAGGAGTCCGGTGGATTTACTTATTTTGGTAGTAACAGCCGCAATATTGTCTGTCAAGAAAGCCGGGGTTTTTTTTCGATTCGTACTTCTAGATATTTTTTTGAATATTTGGGAGTAAAACACACTTTTTGTGTTCAAGATTGACGCAATTATTGCAAACGTTGTAAAAAATAGAAAATTTCAGGAAGGTCGAGAACTTTCTTTTGATGTGGATGGAAAATTACATGATATTAGTTTGATTTTTTGGCCATTAAGAGTTAATTTACTTGTAGTTAACCAGCCATACACACTACGAAGTTCGAGATTTAAAGTTATTTCAATAGGTTCTTAATATTTGAATAGAGGATGTCAGTAGAGCATTTGAATTTATCGGAACAGTAATCGATGTCGTTTATATAAAGCAAAAAAAATGGACCAGGCATAGAACCCTGTGGTAATCAACAGGTATTAACATAGTAATTTAGCTTATCAAGAAGTATTTTTGGTTATCAGTGTCAAAAGTTTTTTCCAAATTAACAAGAATTCCATATCCAAAAAGACGTCGATCCAGGTGTCCCTGTAAAGTTTCCAGTGATATCAATAATTGCTAACAACCAAGTTTTATCTTTGTTCTTTACGTTGGTATTAGTATCAGCAAGATGCTCTTGTTAAACCTTCATTTGTTGGTGAAAAGTGGACAGTAACATATGAAAATGGCTGTTGTATAATTTGTTTTTTGTAACTGAACGTCATTGTCAACAGTTTTGTGAACGCGTAGGCTTTGTAAAACAGGCAGTTGTCGAAAACAAACGACACTTTGAACGCATCTTTATCCTTTTGCAAAACAATAGCTTGTGCCATAGGAAAGAATCGCTCGATGTTTGAGCAAATTTTGCTTTTCATCAACGGTAAATTCACATTTGATCAGTGTAACGTAAATACAAAAGAAGATTTTAATTTTACTTGATTCTTGTCCTCGTTTCAGCAACTTCGTGTAAAAATACAGACAGTTAACGAAGTCAGAACAACGAAGTAATTTGACAACACTACTCTGTAATATAACACAGAATAATACATTTAATGCACAGTCATCAAATTTTCTTTGTCCTCGCTTTCCTCGAGAGGGTACATGCATTAAATTCTTAATTGCCTTCGCCTTGTGTCGCCTGAAGTCGCAAAGCATCCCAGTTCCAAATTTCTCAAGTCTTAACCATAACTCGCGGCGATTTTCTGCATTTGCCGGTTTCGACGACTATTGTACCAAAGATGAAGACGTACGCGACAAAAGCTTTGACCAACGGCGGTTTCAAAGAAGGTTCCCGTTGTACAGATATATGAAACAAACTCATTTTGTTCATTTTCAGAGTAAACAAAATGAATTTGCTTCACTTATTTGTAGAACGATTTTGCACAGTTGCACACAGTATATGTCTGTGCACATGTGGCACACTGTTTAATACGTTTATTAATTAGAGCCGGAAAGAGAGAGACAGAGACAGATAGTTAAATTAGTTAAGTTTAAGTCCATAGATCTATTTGATCTTCTCAGTTTCAATTATCAGTTTGTAAGTATATGTTTTCCTTTGGCTTGCGACATCCATATCAACTCCTTTTTATCTGGAAATGCATAAATATACTAGGACAGCTAGTTTTTGAAGCAGTTTTGTTCCCGAGTTTTTAGGTGGGAGATTAGGACTGGATGTTTGAGTTTGAATTCGTGCACCGTTCTCTACAAGTGAAGGGTCAATGGTTTAATAGATTAAGTCCCGACTCGTATAGGACGGTTAGATAGGAACAACAGTCTAGAAAACACTCTTTTTATAAGAACATGTGTTTTTTGAGCCAAGACTGTTAAAGCCTTCTGAACTTTTCGGCGATTTGAGCCTCAAAACATTTTAAAGATGTTTTTCAACGACCTGTTGAGCAACGGAAAACGTGGGAGGCGTTAAAAAAACTTGGGTCTAGGCCCCGGAAATAGAAAAATCTGTCGTAATACGTCCTGCTGATTTAAAAATGTTATATGAATCTTTATCCTTCTAAATCTGTATTGTAATTGTGTTGTCGTACTGCAGGTGTTTCCTAATTATTGCAATGCTTTTCAGGTGATATAAAGTAGATTTAATTGCAGCATTCACATGATTTTTCATAAATTAATACCTCTTCTTTACTGTTTCACTTGTTCTTGAATTAGAGTTAGGGAAGAGTATATTTTTAGTTGTACCTCTGCCGACACTTCAGCCTTGCTTTGTGTTGCAGTTCATTACAAATATTTCATTTCTGCTCACACAGCTCAAGTCAACGTATCGACCTCTAGTGGCCAGACCACTACCTCGGTAGTGCTATCAGAGGGGAGCCTGGACTCCACAAGTTCTCTCACCAGTTTCCCTAAGCGCAATGCGCGCACTTTGTCACCAAAATCTCTTGACGAGGACGTGAAAGGAATGACCATGAGCCAGGATAATTCAAATATAAATACCAGTTCTGAAAGCCCAGCAAACCGCTCAAGAAGTGGTTCCCACTTAATTCAGGACAGACCACTGCCAGAGACCCCAGTATCGAACTTAAAGCGACTCTCGAAAAGTCTGGATAAACTGCGCTTCTTTAACACGTTACCAGGAAGGACAAAGTCGAGCGTTTTAACTCGATCCAGACCCCTTCCGATCCCCCCGCTAGGCTCACACCCGGCCCTTGTTAAGTCGGCCAGCATAGGAAGTAATGTAAATAACATCATCCACTCGTCACACAGTCCTGTCCTGCCACCGTCACTTCCCCCTCGTAGAAGTTCAGTGGACGCGCAGAAAAAGTCGTCTCTGTCTCACAGACACTCGAAATCTCTTGACACTATTTTCTTGCTGAAGGATTTAGACTGGACGGCCATAGACATCTATCACTCTTATGAAAGCGTCCACGGCAGTAGTACGAATGTGGAGTCCCCTTATGCAAGTGTCGGCAAAAGATTATCCACAACAGACTCTGCGCATGCGTGCGAAAACGAACGTCCTTCAAGCGATAGTCAAAGCTCCTTGGACCCTGGTGTTGAGATTAACGATGACTGCGACGATTCATACGGCTGCGATCACCATTATGCCAGCGTGAGCGACGAAGAGCGATCGAAGTTGGGAAGTTTCTCCGTTGACGGCGATATCAAACAAAGCCTTTCCAACAGCGAGGTTCTGGAACCCTCGTCGGCGAATTCAATGCTGTCGACACCCGCCGGTGAGGTCACTTTTCCGTCTCCGTACGCCTCTGTCAGGATAAGTCAGATTCCCGGATGTGGATTGTCACCTGATCGGTCCGATGACGAGCAGCACTACTACAGTGGAGAAGTGTTTGAGGGCTGCTCAGACAACGACTCTGCTAACAGTCTGTCCAGGTCTCCTCGGCCAAATTCAGATGGATATATTGACATATTGCCCGACGAGTGTACAAGGCAGGAGCAGAAAGACGATGAAGAGTCTCCGTCGAATAGCAATGATTATCTTGAGGTTCTTCCTAATGCAAATGAGGTAATAAACGTGGCCGACAGCAATCCCATGGAAAGGCCGAACTCAAATCGTTCAAGTGGAGCAAGTTATGATATTCCCGAGTTGTTTATGGAAGAGTCTGAAGCATTGCCGAGACCTGGCGCGAGTGGTGACAGGGGCTCAAATATTTACACTGAAATTACCCCGGATGAAAACAATCCAGTAGCGACCAATACTGCGACAGATAGCGATGCAGACGACATGCCTAAGAGACACAGCTACATGGAGATCTTACCGGACAGGTCCAGCATTGTGTCTGACACCAGCTCGGGATATGCGCGTCCGATTGACGTCATGATGTCCGGGTATGAGTCAAGTGAAAACTCCTTCACATCGGAAAAAACTGATGACGTCATGCCATCAATGAAAGGAGTTTATGACAATGTCGCTAGTATGACCGATAACAACTATGATCAAATTCAGAACGGTTTGGAACAAAGCCCAGACATTTCAATTAAAGAGAAAAATTCTCTAGGAGTTTATGACAACTTAAACCCAACAGTATTCAATAACAAAGACCAAAACTTCAATCCCACATCCAATGAAAAGGGTTCGAACCGAATCTATGACAATCTTTTCCCCACCGAAATGGACAACATGGGATTTGAAGACTCGGAACGTTCGTCGCCCGCACGTTTTGACAAGAATAGTGACGTCAGTGACCAAGACAGTGACGTCGCTGATGTAGATGTAGCAGTTCATATGCCGCGTGCGTACTTGCAAGAAAATGAAGAGACGGAGTCTTGTGCTTGACTTAACCATAGTTGTATCATCTTGCAGTACAAACGAGTTGATAGAGAATTGCACAAATTGTCTTGCAGTGGCGCAAGCGATCTTTTGCGAGCTTTTTTCCGTGCTATTGTGTGCTCCAGTCACTGGTTTGCTTCATGAGAGGAGCTATCAGGAGATCTCTGAAAAGTACTTCAAACAAAAGATGGAAAATTTATTATATGTGAATTCGATTATAGTGTACAGTTTGAGTGGGGTTCGATTATCCAAGCTGATTTTAAAGAACTTCCGGCTGGCCGGAACGAAATATAAAATGAGCAGTCTGGTACACAAGCGCAAACAGAAAATAACAAAAATGTTTCTCCTGTTTGTTTTGTAATGTTCTTGGAGATTTAATGCAAGCATGTGTTTAACCTGCCCCCAGTTAAGTAGTAAAAATCTATTGCTGTAGGCAACCGCATTCCTTCTCTTTTCGTTCAAACGTACGAGTTTGCTGCAAGTAGGGGAAAACTCCTGGAAAGTCAGTCCCGAGGATGGTTTTCCCCGGTATTCCCCCTGGGGGGTAGGGGGGTGTGACAAACCAGTGACGGGTACATGAAGTGCACACATAAATGTAACGAAACTTCTTATTTCGTTACATTTATGTAATGAAAAATGCGTAACGTTTTTGCTTAAACCGGCCGTAACCGGCTCAGAGTTTTGGCCTTTTGCTTGGCTGAAAAAGGTATCCGATATGTGTATAAAAACGAGCCGTCGGAAGAAAAAACAATTACCGATATTCAGAAAAAAATTATTAATTAGAACCTTAGCCTCACTTACACGAAGTTCTTCTAAGCCTCTGGCTCGCTTATGCTGTCTTCAAGTGGTTCTTGGTTGTTAGGGATTCTGTTCAAGATAAAATACACGCGTTTCGACTTCGAAAGCGAGGCGTGGGGTGACTCTAGCTACTCTTACATAAACTTTCTTAAGGCTGTTGCAAGCGACCCTAACTTCGGTAGAAAGCTGGCCTTTGTACCGCATTAAGTATGGTTCAGGCAAGTATGTGGTTTTCACTTTCACCGCTTTAAAGGAGGAATCAACCCTTTTGAAGTTCAGGTGTAACGTGTGTGAGGCGTTAGGCTGGGGAGGGAGACGGGATTACTTGTTCAAACCACTTGTGCCAAAATGGTCCGTGTAACAAACACCTTTGGCTTACTAGCGACTTTCCTTGGTCTGTTTAATTTGAGGAGCCTTAAAATATGAGGGAAATACCGTTTCAAATTGTACTGAACCACCGTTTAAGACCGTTTAAAATATAAAAAAAAACGTTTGATAAGCCATATATACATACATTTAGTATTCAAATATCCAATAAGTATTTGCTACTGCAGGTGCCTCCT
>JAOBYE010716424.1:0-10802 GCA_025403585.1 Parazoanthus swiftii
ATCCAACACAAGTTAATTTGACGGTAAGGTGTGTGTGTGTGGGGGGGGGGAGTGGGGTGCCGGGGGTGGGGGTAGTCAGCCCTTCTGATGTCCATTGGACGTTAAGCGTTAACAAATCCAGTCGTGAAAATACGATCCCATCCGCCAGCACATCCCCGTTAGACTATATAATACTGGGATTGAAAAATAAGGAGAAACTCCAGCCGCTGTGCGGGATGAGCCCGCGTTCCAGTTCTCCCCCGAATAGACTTTCAGTACAAGGAGAACGCGGGCTCATCTAGCAAGCGTGGAGACTGAAATCATGGACTTTAAAGTTATAATTGACAACGAATCGTTTCTAAAAACTTGGTACTAAAACAGCAACTGATTATCGGTGGAATTTCTACATTAAATTCCTCTTGGCTGTTATCAAAAGGGCATTTGGTTTCCATAGCAATCGTACGATACCTATATTTTTAGCATTTTTAGCCTTCTGGAAGACGCTCAATTTCTTATTTGCCATATATGTAAGCGTATTCAGCCTTAATGTTACATTTAGGTAAAAATGACTCACCGTAACAAATAATTTGTACTCGGTTTTATTTTTATTGGCTTTAAGGACGGTAAGGAAAAATTATTTTGTTATCAAATGAAGTGACTAAAAACACGTTTGACTTTGAATTTTTAAAACTTGGCGTACTTATGTTCCCGTTATGTTGTCGTGGAACTGACTAAACTGTCTGCAGTGATTGTAGAACATGCCCACAATGCATGGTTGGTAGGTTTGCCGCTCTGATCAAGTCAAAAACAAGCCGGCAACTGAAAAAGTTATACAGTATTACAGAGCAAACCTTTGTGAATTGAAATTGAAAAGCAAAGAAAAAGTGAAAAAAGGTGAGAATTGTTTTCATTGAAATGCACTACTATTTTATAAGAAAGATGATTTGGGGCAGAAGCTTGGGACTTTAGGATCTCCGTCTCAAACTTTCTTAATTTTTTTATGAGTTAAATTGTTTTTCAAATTCTTACTCAACTCACACACAGTACTCAATTTTTTTGCTACATCTGCTCCGATTACCAAAAGCAAATATGCACTCGCGATACTCTACGTGTATTTTTCCTTTATAATATTCGCCAGAGGTATGTTCTTAGCATCACCCTTCACTTTTCGAAGAGACTCGAAGAACATTTCTATGGCTGAGATTCAAATATCGTGGGATGGCCGAGTACAGTCCGTTGGGTACCCGAAACCAGCTCAAGTCTTGTAGAGCAATCCACATGGCAACATGTAAAAGAGAAGATCATTCACATGCTTTTCTATTTATAAAAAGAACAACTTTATAACAATAATGAAGCCCAGATACAAACTGAACATAACACGAAATGAAGGTGGCAAGGCCAAGGGGCTTCGATCGCCCAAAATTTAAGAAAATTATAAGGACAGTCTAATAGCCCTTGTCCAGTGAGCAGAGGTCTCTCAAATCGCCACGAAGAACGAGACAAGAGAGAGACTCTCTGCTTTTAGGGTATTCGGAGCCATCAAACAATACTGGGAACCAAAACAAAAGACAAAAGCTATTGTGGACCTGTCCGGCACGGGCCATACTTCCCGTACTTAACTTTTTTAAAATTTTAATCTCGTTGCTAGGCTTAAATCCCAGAAGCAAAGTTGTGTTCGTTTCAGTTTTTTTAAAACTACATTAATTTAGGAACAATTGATGCTGATACCGTCGAAAAACTTTAACAGAACAGCAGTGAATACACCTCAACTAAAATAACTGGTTCTTATCAAAGAGAAAGCGGGTAGTATCGGTAATATTCTTATAGCGTATGGAAGTCATAACGTTAAGAACATTTTTTATTTAAAATATTTCAGGCTGAATATGAAGTCCTCATTTCTGCAGCAGCTGAAGAAATAGACTCGCATCCTTTTTCAAGAAGGAGGAAGAGTTTATACATATATATCGTGATGTTTTCTTTCAGTTTCAATACATCACGTTATCTTTTTAATATTTCATAGCATTCTAATTTGGCAACTGTCTATACAAAAACAAAAACAAGAAACATTCGGTTTGTCTTTCAGTTCTTGAACTAGTGTAGTAGTGATTAATCTATCCGCATATTTATGAACTCCACCAGTTTCCAAGGAAATGCCAGTTTCCTCGTGTCGTCTAACGATTGGTCTCTTGTTTTTAGCCCACATTTTTACTGAAACTGAAAGGCTTTAGAAAATATAATAGATTTTTAGAATTATGGTCATGTTACTAAACTTGACCGATTGGTCAAAAGGAAGTGGTAAATTGAAAAAGTTTTCGAAAATTGTTCTTTGAAAATGAGTTTTTCGTTTCATTATGGCACGCAGTCTCGAGAGAGCACAGTTAGTATCGTTCACAGAAAGCCATTCTCTAATATAAAGCCTTTTTTAGACCGTTTTTAGCGAGTCTTTCTTTCTAGCACTTTGCTTCCCGAAGGGAAATTTTTACTACATGTGACCGACCATCCGTGAAAACACCGGAATAGCAGCTGTTGTTTCAGGTCACATGACGTAAAAGAGGTCTCTGATTGGTCCATCCTACCTCCCGCCCACCTGTACTCCCTCAATACAAACTGTCAACAAATGCGTCATTCAGAAATCGACCGATTTTATATTTGTGTGTTTTGCCGTGAAGAGTGCGAGAATACTCACGAAACCGCCATTTTTTCGCGGAAGTCCTTCACGGAAGGCTCGATAAAGTCTTTCGGATCTCGTGTACCTGCTTTCCGGTGTTGAGAAAGCAAGCGATCAAAGTCCTTCGCTCTCCTTATAACTATCATTGTTTCTTGACATCCATTGCGTAAACTTGAAGTGTTGATTGAAATCGAAGCTACGGGTCATTGCTTGACACCGATCGTATAAATTTTGGCTCAGACGGGAAAGACGTCTCTTTTAGTGCTGTGAGTGTTAAATAGAACCACACGAGATTCACCGAAGATCTAGATATGCCGTCGAACGCAGTTGAATTGACTGGGGCTAAACGATTTGAAGATGGCATCGCTCTTGAGGATGTGAAAATGGAACCATGCGGTAAACACGAGGTGGTTTCTAATGGTTCTTTATCCCATTCAGGAGAAAATGGAGTTGCCAACGGGGACTTGAGCCCTCAGCAGACCAACGGACAAGCACCTCAAAACGGCACCAGTACAAGTTTGACGGGATCGCCTACCATAAAGCTGAATGGCGTTGCACCGTCGAACGTGGAACTTGCTCCAGCGGAGGATTATCACGCTTCAAAAGCTAATGGAGCAGTCCGCATTCGTGTTGGAAATACACCAAGCACAAACCAAACGCCTTTGACGGTTCCCCAGTTTATTGAAAGAACCGTGCAAAGCTCGAGAAACAAGATTGCAATTGGGGTAAAGCGTAATGGCCACTGGAAGACGTGGACGTATGAACAGTACTACAGCGACATTCTTACAGCCGCCAAGTCGCTCATTAAGGTAAATTTAATAATTATTTTATTTATACTATGTTTTAAAACTATATTTTGGTTTGTTTTGCCACGAACTGAAAGCGATCGAACTTATCGTGCAACGAAACTCTTTCTCAAATTATTGTATAGTTCTCGACCAGTTCGGGGGATTTATTTATAAGACTATTTAGTTGTTGTGCTGGCTCACCATGGAGTTAACGATAAGTTTTTGTTTTGTTGTTAATCCCTGTTTTGTGATAATTGTTCCATTTAATTGTTCCATACAACAAAGGATATTTCACCATTTTAAATTTGACAATATTTCATTTGTGGGAAGATCTTTCAGTCCCTGGGTAATGTTATCATCTCATGATGACCCACTCGAACAAAAAGTTCACGATAGTCGATGCATATCTTTGTTATGTCTTTTGGCGCCAAATTGTGCAAACAAATAATATCTTTGTCGAGCTGTTTGCAGAGATTTTTATATACATATTATTTTGTAAATTTTGTGTGAGGGGATAATTTAGTGTGCCTATGGTTGAAACCAAGAACTTGCGAAATATAAACTATCGTAGCAAAATAAACGACCTGTACTTTATTTTTAAACATCGTGGCCTCTGCCCTTCCAGCCTGACTTGAATAATCGAGAATGGCGCGATTTTTGGTATAACCCCAGGTACTTGACCTGATGTACATGCAGATCTGCAATCTACGAATAGCAAGTCGATCCTCGTAATGGAAGTTTTCATTTTAAGACGAAAACACGTTGTCTGGAAGAACAGCTCTGAAATGCGAAGGTGCAATGAATGAATGACCTTTAATTTTGGGCTTTTTAAAGAGCATTTTTAAAAGCTGTGTAAATATATAATGTTTTCATTATTGTAGTTACAAGCGTAAGTTACTTTTATTTGTTTTTAAAGAAACAGTTTTGTTAAAGTATTTAGGCTAAAGAAATAATAAAAGACATAGATCTGTTCATAACTCTGTGTTTTCAGATGAATACTGAAATTCTGTTCATTTTTTTAAAAAAAAAACATGTATTGTGTACAGGCATGTTCTTTGCTCTAACCATTGCCAAAAGGTTGTGTAGGCATGTTCTTTTCTTTGATCATAATGCCAAATATCATATTTCTCTGGTCAAGATGACCCGTGTTTACAGGCAATATAAAATTTATAGTAATAATATTTAAATTAAAGATTGAACAATACTTTATATTGCACTGTTATCACATTGGTTTGTAATACAATAATAAATTGTGTATTTTAAGTGATTAATTCAATAGCAACTACTGACATGTGCTTCAGCTTCATCAAACAATAACAAAGTACTGTAAGTCGAGAGCTCGTGCCAACATTCATGAATTTCCTGTACTTTCTCATACAGGGCTTCAGTTTCATCAAAATTATAAACTTTTAAATTCTGACAGTTAACAGTTTAGTTGACCTTTTCTTAAAATGTACACTTAAAAACAATTCTCAATTCTTATTACAGGATGAAAGGATAAGCTGGTTATAGGTCGTTGTAATGACAAAAAAAAATAGATATTAAGAAATTACAAAGATGTGCAAAAAATAATTAGCTAATAAAACATGTTGTTAAAAAGCAAAAGTGGCTTTAGAACTTGTTAAGAAATATAATCATGTAGTTAATTCAAGTAAGACAAACAAAATGACTGGTAGTTACATCTAGGGTTTCTTGAGAACTGGTTCGAAAGTTATGATATCTGTGTTTTGTTAAAAATCCTTTTTAGCTAAGCTTGTCAAGGGATCTTCTTAAATATGTTGCATGTGAACATGCAGTCTTAGGCTCTGTGAAATGACTCACCCACCCCTCCCCTAAACTTATCCCAGAACTTAACTTTAATCCCAGCTTTTGGGGTGTAGTTGGGTAGCTGCTGAGAAACTTTAATATCGACATCAGTCCTGCTTAAAGTTTACCTCCAGAGGATCCAAAGAATATACCATAAAATTTCTATAATAAGCCTCACTGTGTAAAAGTCCCTGGGTGTTTAGGAACCAACCTTTGAAACAGAAAACTCCTTCTATGTATAAGCCTCCCCCCCCCAGAAAAGATTCCCCTGGGAGTTATATTTCAAATAATTAAACAAGTTGTGAGCAGAAAATCTCAAAAAATCACAGTCAATTGCTTGAACAAAAAATAGCATTTTCAAAATTATGCAAATATTCATCCATGTATAAGCCACCTCCCCCCTGAATATAAGTCCTACCCCCCAAGAAAAATTTGACAAAAGGCCCTTTTACCCCAGGGCTTTTCAGGATTTTACGGTAGGTCTGGAGGGAGGCTACAAAAAACCAACTCATCTTTAAAATGAACAGTTCTTGTTAATTTTAATGATTATTACATTAATTTTACATCAGTTGATAGAGTCTTCATTTGGGCAATTGTGGCTGGTCCAATCATCTCCTCTTCCCACGAATCTCAGGTTCTTCTCAGGTTCCTCTGTTTGTTCTTACTCATGAGCTTTCGGCAACCCTGCCTTCTTCAGGTGAATTTACTGTTAGTGTAACTTCTTCTGAACTCGCGTGCAGAGTTCCGACAAGGGTCTGTCCCCAGAGTGGAGATCGTGAGAGGAATAAATGTATGAGGATGTCAAGTTGGCGCAGGAGACAAACGCGACAAAAGCAACTACCACATGCAACGGAAAAACGAACAGATAGACATAACAGAAGTTACACTAAATTCACCTGAAGAGGGCAGGATTGCCGAAAGCTCATTAGTAAGAACAAAAAGACGAACCTGAGAAGAACCTGAGATCGTGGGAAGAGGAAACACAACAAGAAGATGATTTAATTTTACATCATTCTCTGTTGATGAAAGCAGTGCTTTGTTCTGCTACACCTTGTACAATCAAGCAAGATAAAAACCATTATCTCAGGTGTGAGGGATTAAATATAGTCCCAGCTAGTAACACTTAGGTGCAGGTTAAATTGATTGATCTAGTTTCTGTCATGGCAATCAGTCTAATCAACTGGAGTTATTGATTAGAACTACATAAGATCGACTGAATTTTTGTTGACTGAATAAATTTTTTGGTCGACTGAATAAAGTTCAATGTTTGACTCAAAAGGCGAGTTTAATCAATTTTTGTCGCCGGGGAATGTAATTTAGTTTGACGCATGCTGAGATAATGACATTTAACCCGGACCCAAGGAAAACATTGTGGTACCAATCAATACAGTCAAGACACCAGACTAAACAGTGTGAAATACTATCCAACTACCATTTGCACCAGTTGGTAGATTTGATACCAAGTATAATTGTTATATCAGATAATTACTTTCTTCCTTGGTGCTTCAACCCAGACTACCAAGTAAACATGAGAAAGCCTTCAAAATAGTTTAAGGATTTAATTAGCCAGTAACCACATTAAGGTTTGACAAATCAGGGTGATATATACATATATATATATATATATGGTGTCTTAGTTTTAGTTTGTCTTAATATTTACGTAGTTGACAATTGAACACAATCAGCATGGTTTCTTAATGTAAAACAAGAAATACTATTAAATAAACCCAAATATCATATGTCAACTCCCTTATGGCTCAGACTAAATCAGCAGGATCCAAGCATTGACTCTATTTCAAAATCAAGAAACTATAAGTTAAATCATTTTTGAAAGAAGAAAAACACAGTGCACATTCAGTTTCTGCTCTTGACTAATCATTTGTAAGGATTTACTTAATATATAAGTTAGAATTTATAGAGTGTGACATTTTCTAAAATCTGAGTTTTGTTTGTAATTTTGTTTGTAGCTGGGTCTTCAGCCTTTCCATGGAGTTGGCATCGTGGGGTTCAACAGTCCAGAGTGGTTTTTATCAGATATGGGAGCCATTTTTGCTGGGTGAGTTGATGCTGCAAAACATGCCAGCAGGTTTACAGACAGTTTAACCTGTGCGTGTTTAGTGACGCAATTTAACAACATCAACATAATTATTATACTTGGCCAGTTAACTGGTAGTAGAAAACCCCTGAGATTCTGACATCTGGTATTCTTTGTACTTTGCTTATGTTAGTTTTGGTTGGAAAATAATTAACTCTCTTTCAATTCAGTGTTAATAATTAAACTTTATATATTAGGTAATTAAAGTGAATTTTAAATGTGTTTTTTAGAATTACTTTTTGTCAATGAGTACTTGCTCTTGCTAGCTTACAATTGAACTCTGTTTTAAATGACAACTGCACCTTATATATATCAAGCAAAAGGTGCCAGACCCTTTATCTGGGTGTTTAGAATAGAAAATTTGGCAAATGTCTGAAAACTTACCTGTAGTATTAAGCCTTAACATCTCTTGTGGGAATTGAAGCAAGTTTTGGAAATGGTGTACTGTATTAGTTAAGTTGATAGACAGAGTACTAACTGTTTTATGACAGTTGGACAGACACTAAAACTAAATAATAGGCAGACACTGCATTGTACTTGGTAAAAGACAGACAGTCACAATAAATGATAGACGGTTATTACTTGGTGATAAACAGACAGACAGTTACAGTAAATTATAGACAGGCACTATATGGTGACAGACAGACACACAGTGACAACAAAATTTCTATAGGCAGACACTACTTGGTGATAAACAAGGACAAATTGACTTGTAAAAGATAGATGGATAAAGTAGATATGAAGTTCTGGAAGACAACAAGAATTGTTGGAAAAAATTAACCGTGAGAGTTTGACTTAAATTTGTTGATGTTCAGTGTCAGACATAATATCTGTAGACACACAGGCAGATAAATGGACAGAAAGACAGACAGAAAGAAATGTACATGTGTGTATATGTGGACAGGAAAATTTTGAACTGAGTCAGACAAATAGAGAACTTTGGGTGACTTTTGACTGAAAATGCTTGTCTAATATATAAAATTAAAACCATTTAATTGTTACCTTTTGTCAGCTAAATGACCCAGGAAAAGCAGCCAGTTATCAAAACAAACCAGTTAATAAGTGGTGAATTTGACTGCCTTTTGCAACCTGACACCCAGCTGAAAATTAATCTTACTACAACCTAGCTATATTATTTGGGTTTTGCGGGGAAACTGTGTTACATGTACCTGTTTACCTACAGTTTTATCAGGTGGGTCTCCTACATGTACAGCGTGTACTTCAAAAGATAACTGCAACCTGGAAAACCTTTAGTTGTATTTTAGCAGGTGTATTTTAGAAACACCTGTTGTTAATGAAAGAAAGCCAAATAATTTATGATTGGAGAATATAATATATAAACCAAAAGGTCATGTGCTTCAAAAACAAAATTTATCTTTGGTGTTTTGTTTCCTAGTGGCTTTGCAGTTGGAATCTACACCACAAACTCTCCCGAAGCCTGTTTCTTTGTTGCAAATGATTGTGAAGCAAATGTGATTGTAGTTGAAAATAAACAGCAACTCAGTAAGATTCTGCAGGTATGATTTAGTATAGATTACAATGATCCCTTCTTGATATTAATTACAATTATGAAGTAAAATATTTAATGGTTTAAATAATATTAATGTAATTATATGTGTTATGCTATCAACACCGACGCCATGATGAGAAAGAGAAAATTTTACTTAAAGTCACATGACCGGAAGTACAGTGGTACAAACTACCGGAAGTATATTGTATATCGTAACAATATGAATAATTTGTTTTTGGTGTTGAACAGACTTAAGTACAAATTAAAGATAATCAAAAGTCTTCTAGACTATCTAGTGTAAACTAATATGCAAGTTGGAGCTAACCTTTTATGAAAAGTGAAATTCACCTAAAGGTTACGAAGAGAAAAGAGGAATAACAACTCTGACAGAATTGGTAACTTAGCAACAACTGTCAGTTACGTCATTTTTGCTGTTAGTAGTGACTCCAGTATTATTTTTTTGTAGGGATGAAAATTATTTTTTATATTGTTTTAAGCAATTTGTGACAGACTAAAGTAAGTTGTTGTTTTTTTCAAATGTTATTCAGTTTTATGATATTGTGAGTAAAGTCATTTTTAGGGTCATCAACTGAAAGTTATCGTTATACGATTTACTTAATATAAAGTTCCTATCAGATACATGTCTGGTTATCAAAGACCTGTATACCCCAGAATAATAATTCTTTTTTTTGCTTCAGATCTGGGACAGACTTCCCCATCTTAAGGCCGTTGTTCAGTACATTGGAGAAGTGGATGAAAAAAGAGAAAATGTGTATAGCGTGAGTCTCTTTAAATAGTATTTTTTCTTGCTATGCAAACCTTGCATTTATTTTAACTATAGTCAAACAATTTTTAGGTCCCAGGTTATCAACATCCATCTTCTCCTGACACCATCAATGCAATTAAACAACTTGTTTGGTTATGAGAAATAAATAATTGATCACATTATTGTTGATGGCAAACAAATTTCTTTGTTAATTTTTCAAAAGATAGTATGGAGAAAGTGTACAAGAATTTAAATGTTCAGTGAGCAATGTATACATCCAGTAGTTAGTATTTGACAGCAGCTATTTTGGTCAGTATGATTCAGTTTAATTAATCAAGTTTTTATTTACAAGTTCATTAATTTTGGATTTGCTTTAGTCTTTATAAAAATTTAAAACCATTGGAGAGAAAAAAAAACTAGTTTTAGAGTTATTGATTTTTTACTAAGAAATAAACTAAATTATTTATTTAATAATTATTTTTATAACGTTACAACTATTAACAAACTCTCATGTGTACATTAAATCTGTCAAAAAGGAATCTAAAATACACTGTATATGAAAATTGTGAACCATTCAATGACACGTTTTACAAGTCTGCCAATTTATTTTAAGTGCCTGGTTTTATGAGTTGCAGCAAAGATCTCATTTCTTAATTCATTATTTTATTTGTTGACAATGTTTTCTATTTGCCAGTGGGCAGAATTTATGGAGCTAGGCAGAGGGGACGAACTGCAGGAAGAGCTGCAGAGCCGAATGGATCAGCTGAGGCCGAATAACTGCTGCACCTTGATATATACAGTAAGCAGAGTTAATACTAACAATTAATAATGTGGTTAGACCCAGAAATTATATGTAGCACTTACAATGATAGACAGCTTTGAAGTTTTACCCCATGCATTTGAAAGATTCAAAACACTCTTCCAAAACATTCTAAATTTCTAGTTCATCTATCCTCCTTTGACTATAGAATTTTGGTTTTTTTATCTTTCCCCAATCTATTTATACTAAAAGTTCCTTATCTTAGTCTAAGGTTTACTCAGTCCAACAATCAGGCCTTACATGGGCAATTTTATGTATTTGTATATCATTGTAAATAGTTGTCTTTTTTTAGCTAATCAAATCAAATTTTCCACTTGCTTGGTGCCTTCAATTTAAAGCATTATAAATGATTAAGTTTTGTTTTCTTGTC
>JAOBYE010716435.1:0-10801 GCA_025403585.1 Parazoanthus swiftii
TCTATCTATCTATCTATCTATCTATCTATCTATCTATCTATCTATCTATCTATCTATCTATCTATCTATCTATTTGTTAATGGTGAATGAAGTGGCTCAAACACGTGTTTTTTGTTACTTCCAATGGATACCAGATCGTGCACACTTCTATTTCAAACCTTTTCTCTTTAAAATTTTCATTTGTTCAAACTGTGAAAAGGTTCACACCTTGCACTTTAACGATAACTTAATATTAATTGTAGAATTCCCTCGAGATCTGACTGGATGTACTTTGATGTTTATCAAGTGCTTTCAGGTCGATGTGTTCCAAGAAAAACTGGAAAACAACCAACGGCCAAAGAAATATCATTTCTGAAACGACAATATGTAACCTAATAAATATACAAACCGGTTCAAGCACCGGTTTCTTTTGATAAAATTAACTTTAGCGAGGAAAAAACTTTCCGCTCTCGCAGTTACAAGTTGGGCCAGGTAAAGAGTCTTTCATCATTTTCAATGATCCAACTGAAGACGAGAAAATGCTGCTACGTAATTGTTCTGTATTAATTGAAAACACGACTTTTAGACGCCATAAAAGCAGTGAACCATGCTCGCAGATTCGCATGCTAATCCCGTCTTGTAAGAAAGGCTTAATTTGGGGGTTTTCAGCTAAACTGTAAACGCTTTTGCCGTCACACTTCTTTAAGAAACCCCACTAAGCAAGATAAAGAGACTAAGCAAGCACGAAATTGTAAAACACTAACACTGACCATTAAATGGACGTGCAGTAAAAGTACGGTATTAATCACAAAAGACTCTGACGGGTGTAAAAATTAAAATAAATCTTTATTAGTACAAAATCAATCAAGAAACAGTACAAGACTGAGCGGGCAAACGTCTTAACCTGCATGCATCACAGAACTCGCGAAAGTA
The DNA here is from genome assembly GCA_025403585.1 of Parazoanthus swiftii. Classification (NCBI taxonomy): domain Eukaryota; kingdom Metazoa; phylum Cnidaria; class Anthozoa; order Zoantharia; family Parazoanthidae; genus Parazoanthus; species Parazoanthus swiftii. The sequence continues at coordinate 913 of JAOBYE010716435.1, forward strand.
CTTCGCATCCTTTGTCTTTCTACTTTTTTACCAAGTCTAATTACATTTCTTTTCTCATGCCAAATTGTACAAGTCTATATCTCTGCCAGTTTCACATGTATTGTACTTCAGCCTTCAGCATCAGATAAGGCAATGGCTGCTTGCTTGAATCTATAAGACTGCTCCCAGGGCTCAATGAGTTTGTTCTGCTCGCGGTCGAAGGCTGCAAACACAGCGGTGCAATGCGAATGGGATTGTCTTTTGGTCGAGGCATTCCTGGTGTTTCCGAGCAAAACGAACTCGACGGGCCTGGGTAATTAGCTGTGTATGATGAAGGAACATTCATACTTCGACTTGGGTATGGTGTGAAGACACTGGACGGCATTGTCGTGGGTGCTTTGACGAGTAATTCAGAAGAAAAAGGAAGTCTTTCTGCTGGAAACCGCGGTGCGAATAGATCAGGACTGTACGGTGAATAACTCGGCGAGTTAAAAACACTTTGGGCTGGTGTAGGCAAAATATTGGGATAGATTCCCGAGAAAAGAGATAAACCTTCGGATCTTGATTTCTCAAGTGCTGCTTGCTCTTGTCTTTGCTTTCTTTTGGGTTTGTAGCGGTAGTTTGGATGGTCGACCTTGTGTTGTTTGCGAAGACGAACTGCTTCCTCTACGTAAGGTTGTTTGGCTTCCTCGGGCATTTGTCGCCACTCCTCACCAAGAATTTTACTGATTTCAGCATTGCGCATTTTAGGATTATCGCGGTTCATTGTGCGACGTTTCTCCTTGGCCCACACCATGAAGGAGTTTAGGGGTCTCTTGATATGGTGGCCGTCCCTTGAGATGAGTGACATACTGCTTCAGATAGTTTGCTACTCTTTTTCTTCTTCCTTTTTCTTGTGCAATGAGACGATCACCTCACAACACTGGTGACTCGAGTGCTTTACAATTTTCAAAGCCTCTGCCTTTTATTGACTTTCTCTATTGTGCTGTGAAACAAAGATGTAATTCAATTTTAATGCTTAAATTTATTCTTCACACGGCTGTAGCGAGTGTTAATCGATTACATAAATGGTAATGCGAGGGTCATTGTGATTACAAGGACAACTTTTTGAAAAGAACGCACATCAATGTAGTGGCCTTAAACGTAAGCTTTGTTATTAATTTCAAGATTTCTACAAGCATTGAAGTGTTTGTGAGCTAATCTGAAGTCTGTTCAAAACCTTTTTCTGTTAACGTCTTGATATGTTTCCAAATCCTTTTGAAACTTATTGTTCGCACAATATACTTCCTAGAAAAACTATATTGGAACTACTGGTCTCTATATGGACTTGCAAAGATCGCGCGCAGTTTGCCATCAACACAATAACGAGTTTAATACGTAGATCTTGTTATCAATAAACTGTTTTGTAATTACTTTGTGAAAAGAGTATCGTAACAGAACTCGTTTTCCCGCCTAGAACAAAGACTTTGAATCACATGACTTTAACAAACTGTAATAAAAAGAAAAGCGGTTTTAATTACTCTGGCCATAAAGAAGCGTCTGAGCAAACGAGGCCGCCGGGGTCACGGACAATTTCGCACACGCTTCAAGCCACAACTCATGTACTTTTGTGTTATGCGCGACTGAGAAGCATCTCTTTTAGAAGTTTTATGTTTAAATTAGGGACAGTTTTTTCTCTTGCACGGAATTACGCTTATCGTAAGGCGTGCAAAGACTTATGGGTATACATATGTCTTTACATGTGCACTGACCTCGATGAATGCCAATTAAGTTTTTACTTGCTTTGTTAGCACTCGCTTTTCCGTGACATCTTGTAATCAACTTTATTGTCTGGTTTAGTTTAATGATCTCTGTAAGTAAAAAGCGATTGCGTTACTTCTTGATTAGTTACTGGTGTATCTTGATGAATCCACCGGGCAGGAATTATGGTGCCAGTTTTAACAAAATATTGACATGTAATGTTAGTAAACTGGTCGTAGGGCATGAACACGACTCATCCTCAAATAATAAAATAAAGTAACTGAAACTTTTTGTGCACGAATACAATGCAATGAGCAATACATAAAGACCATCACGAACCATATGGTGTGCTCAAGATGGACTTCACCTTTAATCCTTTTTGTATCAGACAATTTCATCTGAAAATCCCTAAACACTTTGTGTATAGTTGGTTCCAGTAGGTCAAAAAACGGAAGCAAAGAATCAAAGCATTTGAAGCTTACTAACCCTCTGTAAACTTTTACTATAACGTTATTTACTGTAGAAGTACAAAAGTAACACATGTTATGAGAAGCCTTTGCCGACAGGTTTCAGAGGTCGTTTGTTCGCGAGTCTTATACATCAATTAGTTAGTCAAATTCCAAAACTTCAACTGAGTTATCAGTTGTGTGATTCAGATGATCGAACTACCTACGTTAAATGAGTCAATTTATCCTGCTTTTCAAAGCACCATCACTGTATATTAGAAATGCACAAACCCTAATCCTACCCATGCATATAGCAGATATAGCCAGTGGTCCTAACCAGATTTCTGGTTAGTCAACGAATCATTTGTACAGTAAGTTGTGGGTCCAAAGTCCATGCTAACCCCAACAAAAATCCTGATTATTTTTTCCATCGACTCATTTACTTAAAAGAGCAATAGTTTTCAAAGGGGATCAAACATAAACTCGACAACTCCTTACCACAACTAGAAATCTGCATTTATTGACTCTAAGCGCATTCAGTACACTTAAGTTCTAACAACCAAAAGTCGAAATTTAACTCAAAGTTTGGAACTTCGTCTTTGGGAAGACCCAAATAAAGCCTAGGAATTTTAAACTTGACGAAACTAGAATCGGCGACTGCACGACACCGCTCGCTAGTGAAACTTTCCCTTGTACAAAATAGATTAAGCAAAACAGTGCGTGAGTATATACAAACTGTTTTTTCAAAAAGGATTTGCTTACAGATAGTAAAAAGAACACTTTTTAAAATTCGGTTAAACTAAAGTGTTTGTGTAAAGCGTAACTGATACCGAGTTGGCCGTAAATATAAGGAGTCAACCTAGGTCTTCAGTCTAGTGATTGTCGATTTCTGTGTTCTAACTTGGGCATAGACTAGATCAGCTCACATCCCCGCTGCTGGACGAGGAGGCCTATGTTCCATGATGTCATGGAAAAAGTGCACTCCTAATAAGGAAGCAGAGGAGACGAAGTCTTCGTAACACTTTTAATGAGAAGTTTGCCGAGATGCCAATACCAGAATGCTTTGCCTACTTTCTTTGTAGGATAGTTAGAATCACTTTTTCTACTATCCTCATGTGGGAACAAAAATTGAGGAAAACTGGCAAATCATTCTGGTACTGGTAGTAAATTAACGTCATCAGGCAAACTTCCTATTGAAGGTCTGTTGTTACCACTACCAGACTAAAAGCAGTTTACGTAACTTTATTTCCAAATGTTGCATTGGTTCACATTTCCCACTTCTGATGCGTTACGGGTAAAAAGGTACTACTGAACAAAAACGTGACGGCCGGTTTGAACACAATTTTAAACTTGTTTCGCGGCACCTAGCCGACCATTTGGTTTCAAACTGCTTCGGGAAAAAAATAACTCAAATCAATGGAAATTAGCTGGAAGTTGCTGGTAAGCAAAATTTTGTGCTCATAACAGTAATTTGAGTTATAAAGAATATACCACGTCGTTTCCCAAAAACAAAATTACTATAAGAGCAACTGGTTTATCAGTAGGATTCCTAAAATGTGTGCGCTCTGTAAAGCGGAATGAACGGTTTGACATGCACAAGATGAAGAATTTCTTTGTTCCAAAATACTGAAAGGAACACAATTGGTTACTCAACTCTACAGGTTCAATTCCAAGAAGAACTAACTAGTCTCCCTTTGAATCAGTATAAAGCCACTCGTTGACCAAATTTTAGTAAGTAATTTTGCTGTCGGTTCTGTTATGTATTTTATCAGTGCTTTTAGCTGGATATCTGACGGTGCTGAAATTCCAAGGTGCACGGCTTCTTTTTCCGTAGAGAAAGTTGGATTACAGCTCAAGGTATGAAAACCGTTTTGCGACGAAACTAATTTACGTTTATTATTAACGCTTGAATTCTGAAGGTCGTTCAAAACACTTTTGCCAGAATGAAGATTGCCTTAGGCTATATTCACACTTGCTGCCCGAGTACCGGCATAAAATGGTGCTGTGTTCAGACACTTGATACTTGTGCCTAAGGACCATCCCCACTTCTTTTCTGTTTACCTTCATTTCTGATCCCCAAATCAGGTCAAAAGGTCAGCAAAAAAAATGCCGGCGAACTCTAGGCTAGGTCGTAATTGTTGCTTACATAGGCAGAAAGTAAACCTAAATGTATACTAGTTTGTGTAAATATATTAAATCTGCTGATCTCAATTGGAAAAAAAACATGAATTGGAAATATGACTAAAACATTTTGCGGACTGGACTGCAAAATTAGCCCAGCTGGTCAGGGTTGCTTATAAGACTACCACAAGTTAAAACCCTGAAGTTATTTTATAGTAATAACAATAATAATATTTTATTACCATAGTTGGAGATAACCTCTGAATTGTTATGTTTTACATAGAATAAAAATATGAAACATGTCAAATAGGTATAAACAAAACTAATTACACATTACTAAGAATACCAAGATATAAGATAATATAAAATTTTAAAATGCATGGTTATTGTTGAAAGTTGACTCAGGAGGGCGAGGTATCTGAGAAATGATACTTAAAAATGTATGATTGATGAAAATTCTTGTTAAGTGGGACATCCAAGAAATTGATAAAATACCCAGGCAGTTACTGTACAGTACATAACATTTTGAAGACTTGGCAAAAACTTTGTCATGTTTGGTTCCAATTATGCTTGTGTTGATGGTAAAAGATGTGTTAACTAACATTCTATCCAGAAACTTTAATTTTATAGATGAACACTCTTTCTGCTTTAAAGTACATGTAATATTTCATCAAAACTCACTTTCATTTTATAGATGCCAAAAAGTGTCTGTGGTTCGTGTTAACCAATCGCCTGTCTTACCAATGTATTATAACTGGAGTTTGGCAGGGACTATCCATGTTAACAATAAGGAAGTTTTCAAAACTTCTTGGCTATATAAAGCGCCACATTTTAATAAGCAACTCTCCCCCCTCCCAAAAAAGACACATGTTTTCTGAGAGAAAGTACAATAAGTATTTAATGGAAGGTTTATTACTCTTTTCCAGGCCACTTGGCTGCATACACATCTACAGTTATAAATTAATTAGATCTACAATTTAAGATGTTCCTTTTGTTTATAAAAGCTTTAATACCCCCACAATCATATGTACAAAAGACTTGCATGAAGAAGAACTATCATTTTCTTGATCCTTAACATCATCATTAATACATGTACAGTGTGTAGCTTACTCAGAGACACTAAAATATATTCATAATCTCAAACTAATAATGATCTAGTCAGTGTTACAGGGACATGCCCAGACAGCTGATGCCAAAAAAAGTTTTATGGCATCAGATGTTTCTTTGCAGCAATCAGCACCTTTCTTTCAAAGTGTTGTGATTCAATCTTGTTATTTGTATCATAAAATGGGTTCATTAAAACCTGAAACCAAAACAAATTTAAAGCAAACATTGGTCAAACAGTTTACAGTTTTGGAACCATACAGGGATAGAAAATTAATTTAATTTTTATGTTATATTTAAAGGGGGAAAGCTAGCACAGTTTGTAAGATCTCTGACTGCCATTGACGAGGTACCCAGTTCAATCCCCTGCCTGTTCAAGGATTGAACTATGGCTGACCTTCTTTTACCACACCGTCATTAAGCCGTTGGTCTAGTCTCAACATTCTATCAGGAGGCTTAAAGAACCCATACACTTGTCGATAGGAGTGGGCAAACTGAATGCTGGTGTTGTTGGACTGTCACCTCTTCCCCTACAAAGGGTTGCTGTAATTAGGGAAACCTGTAGCTGTGTCCCTTTCCCTTTGGGGAGTTTAAAACTAAGTAAACTAAACTAGAATAAGTAGACAATAGCTGAAGGGGGCTGGCTCAAACTCAAGTGGAGTCCTATATCCTGATATATAACGAGTAATGTGAATAAGCTCAAATATACACAAAGCTGGATTGGGAAGTGGGAATGGAATACAAGAGAATGATAGTAAGAAAAAATGGCAGGCAAGATTAAGGTCTCCCAAAAATTAGTATTATATGAAGTAAAAGAATTTACTATTGGATAACATTCATGTATACTATATCTGGATAATTCAGTTTCAATATTTACAGTCTCCCTTGAAGGGTAACTGAAAATTATGAAGGAAAGGAGTTTCTGAAGCCAAGAAAACATTTTCAAAAGAAAGCATGCAGTTGAGTTGCTTTCATTCAGAGGGGTGGAGATTTGGTGTCATCCATAGTTAAAGTCTTACTAAAAGGTATTTATAAGTATCTAAACATCACAGAAACAATTTTCACACACCTTAATAAATGTTTCATAGACATCACTAAAGAAGTTCTTTATCCCCTCATCATGTCTGATATCATGAAGAATCATAAATCTCATACTTAAGTTTGTCAAGGAAAATCAAAATAACTTAAACAACACCAAGTGAATTACAAATAGTTGGAATGTGGATCATTTTGGTCAAAATAATTATATTTACTTCTTTAACTAAGAAATCAGAAATCAGAGTACCAAACAATCTGCAGCAGCTATAAACCTGTTGACTGCCTCATCATTTAGCACTTAAGTATTAAAGTCTTTTTACAATTGTGTTTAACACGTAAAAGGATATCTCCAGCAGTAACAAAAGCGGACACAAACCATTCATTGAATTTATCCACACTCTTGAGATACCTATCGATTTGAAAAATATTAAATAGAAATGTAAAGCGGCATATTACAGTACCACCCATTTATTTCCCAAACAAATAATAACAAATAACAACAAAACGTTTATGAATTACTGTCTTCTTACATGTTATTTGTTGACCACATTGCTTCATCAACAAGGTCCAGTGCTGCGTGAATTACAAACTGATTGAGATGGCGGTGGTCATCTTTCTAAAAATGTAAAATAAAAACAAACAGCTTTGAATCAGAAGCCAGGTGATGCAAACGGAATAATTTTAGAATAAATTTATGAAGACGTTCAGAGTAAAAGAGAAAAGAAAACGAAATAATTGCAATAAAAATGATGACAAACTTCAATTTTCTTCGATAATTCTACAAACTATAAATACATTACAAAATCTTTGTAATAGTATCCTTGATCTTTAATAGATCTCTCATACCTTGTAGACATTTTGATCTCTTTGCGACCCATCTAGTTTCATTTGGGGATTGAATTCTTTTTCAAAAACGGGATTGTCTTGCTGTCCAACGATTGCAAAATAGAAAGTCCCAGACATCATGACATGTGGCCCAAAACGATGGCAAAGAACGATGAAATGCAACTAACATCAATTCTACGCCATTTTGTTACAATAACTTCCAGGCGCTGGGAAATCGAGAAGGGCTTGGTATCGAAGAATTCGGTTTTCTCCGAAGGAGAAGTTGCTGTCAATAAAACGTCGTAATCAGTCGATTCCTGATCGGGCAAGGGCCCAGGGTTCCGCAGGCGCATGGTTTTCCACCAATGAGTGTCCCAAACGGAGCAAAGTGGCGCGTAGCCGAATTTGTACTTGATATCCATGTTTTCTGATTGCAGAAATGGAGTAGAAAGTGTCTTTTCATTCTGACAGTTCTTGGAATAGGGCATAGGGGGAAGTCAGTACTTAAAGAAGGCTTCGGTGAGTAGAATGCTTCTTGTTTTGCATGTATTACTGCCTCTTTTTCCTGCGAAACCTGGAAGATATGACAGCTCAGATTTGTACTGTGTGGTGCAGTCTTTGAGAAGGTTTCGCTCCACTGTAAACAAAACATCATTCTCACTTACCATTCTACAAAGTCGCCTTTTCTCAAAGATGCAGGAATTTGTTTAGTTAAGAGTAAGCGTCCACCTTCTCTTTGTACTTCATGTTGCTTTACAAACTTTGTGGAAATATATCTGTACAATAATAAATACTGCAGCAGCAATTTTCACGGCCGGACAAATGCAAGGCCGGATCATGCACCCGGGTGCCGATGTCTAACATCCATTTTGTGTGATTTATGATTTTAGAAATTTTCGTGGAAGTCCTTTAATTTCTGATAGTCCGTTTAAATTTATTTGATTTTCACTGATAATCTCTGATGTCACAGAATTGAAAATACAGTTTGTATTAAGCTGCTCAAGCTTTTCCGATTCTCACAGTCTAGCGATCGTCGTTTCCATGGTGTAAAGGAACTAACAGTCGGCAGAATTTCGTTTTGCTGCCGTTAAGTTCAAAGAGCAGTTGTCACACTTCTATTCATTTCGTTTAATGCTTTTATAACCCTTTATAACATGCATGTGTATGTAGTGTTTCGATTCACAAGTAGATCAACAGTGTAATTCAATGCAAGTTAAAGTTGCCGTGTTCTACCGGGTTTTGAAATCCTTGTAATCAGACTGCTTTTCTTCAAAAAAAAATGCACTAACTCCTGATTAATTCATTTGAATGGGGAGACCATATCCACATGAAATACTGCTGCTCCTCAAATCCTCCTTCTCTGGAAACTCAAGAAATTTGCTGGAAACTTAGCAAAATTTTTGCATTTTTATACTAGCCTTTCTTTTTCACCGATCAACACAAGAAAGCTATGGTGTTTTGAAATATAGCTTACTTGTGTCGGGCATACTTATACAGACTGTGACTGACAACATTTGGCTACATGTTAAAGAATCAGTGACATTGCAGGACCTATTTTCAGTCATCCACAATGAATTGATGCAGGGATGGAAATAGGCCTGGTGGCCAGAGCAGGGCTGGAAAAATTTCCAGACAACTGCTAGCCCAGAACTACATGTAGCAAGTACAATAAGATGCTAGACCAAATCCCAAATCTGCTAGCCCAATAGATAGGGTGTTAAAATAGTCTTAAAAAAATTTAAAGGCACTTGTAAAGGGAGGCAAACAATGACCGGAGGATCTTTATTAGTGCATGAAAATACAAACTAGTCACCATTCTTCCCTTCATGTTTTTACTTGTTGCATTTTGTGCAGATCATTGGTGGGTTTGTATGCAGATTTGTGTGATGAAGTTCTGGCATCTTTATCATGTAAAATTCACAAGTGGAAGAAGAGGAAACATTCAACAAAATTAAAACAACAACCTGAAACTGCTAGCCCATCGGGCTTATACATGACTTCTTTAGCTAGTCTGATGACAAAATCTGCTCACCCTGGCAGTTTTGCTTGTGGATTTTTCCAGCCCTGCAGAGCTGATCAGGTTTAAGCTTGGGCCAGGAAATTTTATGAAGCATTTGCCTGTCTGGCATGTAGATTTTGTTTCGCTGGAAGATGTACATACTACATGGAGTTAAAATGAAGATATTGTGGTTATTGTAAATGACCATGGCAATTCATCCCCCTCAGTATTTTCAATTTTTCCTTCAACAGAGCTAGTCCCTTCTAAAAGAGATACTTCCCCTTGAAAAAAATGCTGGGCAATTATTACCTTTTTGGAGATTTGGGGGATACTGGGATTTATTTGAGAGGGGCAATTATTTGAGAGATATGGTATAGTCTGTCTAACTTTTACTCTTCCTTTATCTTAAATTGTGGCTTTCAGCGTTCGATTGTTACGGTTGCCCGTTTGCCCGCGGCAAGTAGAATTTCGATCAGGCAAACAAAAATTCAACATTTTGTATTATTAGTTGCCCAGCGGGGCAACCAATATTTTAAATATACACTTTTAGGTGGAATACTGAGAATCTAAAACTTCTACTGTAAAACAATTCAGCAAAATTGTACAGTTTCAGATGCAAGTAGACGGCACTGCCGCC
>JAOBYE010716446.1:0-10801 GCA_025403585.1 Parazoanthus swiftii
TTATTATCCAGAAGAAATTATTATCTGTAAATGTCCTGTAAAATGTGTTTAAATAAACTGATTCTGATTCTGATTCTGATTCTTCCTTAACGACACTTGTAGTGCAGGCAAACATTTGTTCTTGCATGTCGATATCTATCCACTCCATTTATGAGTGATACTGACTTGAAAGCTGATCTACTGAAGATCAACTTGCATTCTTAATTAGCGAATAACTTCTTTGCTTGGAACAATAAACTTGCAAAACATATATTATCTATTGGCACGTAGAATACATATTCTCTCAGGTCAAATTTACATTTAGCTGTAAGAACTTCAGGGCTTATAAGTTGTATTTCTCTTTTCAACTTTGGTTTTGTAATCATTTGGAATTAAATTTCTGTAACTAAAAGAAAGTTAGAAATCTAACATATGTATCTGCTTTTATGTCTCCTATGAATGTCAGCGAATGCTATGGAAAGCCATAACTGTCTTATGGGGTTTAATAATTGCGTTATGTGGTTTACTAATTGCGTTATGTGGTTTTGCTATTACATTAAGCGGTTTCAACGTTACGTTATGTGGTTTTAACATTACGTTATGAAGTTTCAACATGTGGTTACGTGGTTTCATCGGCACGACGTTATGCGGTTTCATCATCACGATATGTGGTTTTCTCGTGTTGTGGTTTTGAAGGATTGAAAGGCTTTGGCGTGATGTTTTTGATGGTATTCTAGCCTTACTACAAGCTTTTTTACTTTATGGAAGATGAGGGGACTCTTGACCCCTTGAATGAGATTCATCTTGCAGCACTTCACCATGTTTACATGAAACAAATCAATGAGAAAATGCAAGTGTGGTGCAGGGCATGGTCACATCACAGGATGCGCACAACTAAATCCTCACCAGTTCAGATGTGGATTTCAGGACAACTACAAAATCCAATTGGACTTGAACTAGCAGCTCATGATATTGAGTACTATTGCGTTGAAGGTGTAGTTCATGGTGATCACGATGGCAGTGGCAGCAGGCCTATCTTATATCCACTGAGTGGAGTTGTGAGTGAACAGTGCTTACAGCAATTGGTTTCTCATCAGGGGTCCCGCGGGGCATTAAAAGTCATTAAAAGTCATTAAAAGTCATTAAAAAGGTCTTAAATTTGGTAAAATTGTTCCCTGAGGTATTAAAAGGCATTAAATTTGAAAAAATGAAAATGAGTTGCTCAATAGCAGTCGCTATTGAGTGGGCCTTCATTGATCCCAAGATGTTGCAGCGGGCTTTGAACAAAACCGTTTCTTGTCCCTATTGCGGTTCAGAAAAAGTCACTGATACGGAAAAGTAAATGTGGCTTTGGCGAAAACTGGAATTTAGCGTGTCCAAACGAACAGTGCCATTCGAGGACACTAGAATATTTCAACTTGTTCAATGCAACACCGAAGAACGGTCGAGTTGATGACAAAAACCACGCCGCGGTTCTAGGCTTTCGGCTTGTTCAGCACGAGTTGAGATGAGAAGAGCCGCCTTGAAGCAAAGCAGCATTGAGTGGCGCTTGGTGAAGTATCTATCGATGAAGGGGAAAATCTGAGTGAAAAAGTTATGGACGTTGGGGTTTCAATAGATGGATCCTGAAGCAGCCGTGGCTGGTCGGCCCAAGATGGAGTTGTGTCCGCCATTTCAATAGATACTGGAAAGTTACTGGACTAATAGCAAAACAATCCTCTCCCCTCCTCCCCCCAAATTTTTTTTCTGCTCTCAATACATTTTTTATAGCAAATGGTTTCTCTGGGAGCCACTTAGATGCAGTACTCCGTTAAGAGATAGTATAAACGAAACAAGGAATAGCAGCGAAACTGCAGATCGTCAACAGGAGATTGATTTCGAGTCGTCATTTGAGTGTGGTCAAAAGTTTGCATTCACACAGTCGGCAAGCAGTAGTACTTTCGACTGCAAGTCAAAAGACAGCGACAACAAGACTGGTTTCGAGTCTTCATTTGAATGTGGGCAAACGTTTGCATTCGCACAGTCAGCAAGCAGTAGTACTTTCGACTGCAAGTCGGAAGACAACGACTAGACTGGTTTCGAGTCTTCATTTGAATGTGGGCAAAAGTTTGCATTCACACAGTCAGCAAGCAGTAGTACTTTCGACTGCAAGTCAGAAGACAACGACAACAAGACTAGTTTCGAGTCGTCGTTTAAATATGGTCAAACGTTTGCATTCACACAGTTGGCAAACAGTAGTACTTTGACTGCAAGTCAGAAGACAACAACAACAAGACTGGTTTCGAGTCCTCATTTGAATATGGTCAAAAGTTTGCATTCACACAGTTGGCAAGCGGTAATACTTTCGATTGCAAGTCAGAAGACAACGACAAGACTAGTTTCGAGTCGTCATTTAAATGTGGCAAAAGTTTGCATTCACACAGTCGACAAGCAGTAGTACTGGTAACGAAGCTGTCGACTGCAAGTAAGAAGAAATGGAAAACAAGGGCAGTCAATCGCAGACGTTGTTCTCACGAGCAGTGGCAACCAAAGTGTCCTCAGTTATACACATAACAAGTTTCCCAGCGAAGAGAAGGACGGAGAATCTAATGATGAAAAAAAAGTTTTCGTATCATGTTGAGGACAGTCAAGTGCGACTGCCTTTGTTCTCGATCTCACGAAACAGTGGCAGCGACAGCGAAACTGACATTGTCGATTGCGAGATGCAGCCAAGCCGTGGAAGTTAGAATCACTGCAGGGGAAAACATGAACTGGCCCAACGCAGAACAAAAAAGGATAGAAAGCATGCGACTAACGTATTCGTCTTAGTATCACCAACCAGTTGCCCTATAGAAGAGTTACCCATATTCACTAGTAATTCACTAAGTAATTCACAAGGATTTTATATACCGTTTCCACTATTCTTTCTTAACCGTTTTTGCACCTCTGCAAGGACTTCATCTTCATCGATCGATTCATTCTCAATGCCATAGTTGTGAACTATCCTCCATCGTTTGAAAACTGCTGCCTAATACAAATATTGTTTATTCAAAAGTTATCGAACCATCCTCTCAATTATACGCTAAAATAGAAAAAAGGTTATGCTGCGATCTGACTCAGACAAAACTAGACTAAAGTAGCAAATATTTCTAAACTACTCTTTTGTCAATGTTTTGTAAAAAATATGAACCACCTTTCATAATACATGTCAATAATTATAAAAGAATATAGTAAGCAGTTACTAACAAGCCGCTTTATAACACAGTTTGTTTTAGATGGAATAAACATTTCTTATTTTTGCTATGATGATATCACTTCTTGAAATGAAAATAAATAAAAATAAGCTTTGCGTGCTTCAAAAGGAGTTGGTAAAAATAGTAATATAAATATAAAATAAAAAACTATAGACCTTATTCAAAAATGGTAGTTAGTTTAAGCATTCTAAGTAGCCTCACTAGCCTTGATATGGGTAACAAACTATTCTGAACTTAGTCTAACTCAAGAACGAGGGTAGTGAGGCTAACTTGAATGCGGACAAGGAAAACATTAAAATCACCGCCATTTTTGAATGAGGTTTATCCTTGGTGCTTTTGCCCAAGTAAAAACTAAAAACTTTGGCCTAACCTCTTCTTAGCTTCCTGTGACCTCTTTCTCTTGTGCCCTCGCTGCTTTAGCTTCTTCAGACTTTTGCTTTCTAAGACTCCTCATTCTATTACAATTTTCTTGAATACAAATGTCTTCTAAACCATCAGGTAGAGGCAAATCAATCAGTTCCAGTAGCTCTCTGACAAAGGCCGCAGTTGGTAGAAAACTCGACAAGTTTGTCCACATTAAAATATGCAACTTTCCCGCTTCTCCTGGCCTCCATCATCTCCTCTCTCAATTCTTGGCGTCTTTGCATTGTCTTTGATTGTAACGCTCAATGTTGGCCTTACTGTCAGGGTAAATGATTTCCACAAGCGCTGATGCCATCAAGGATGTTACCTTGTTACCTATTTCCTGTTGCACCCTTGCCTTTACAGCTGGACGTGTGGCTGAACTATTCTTGACAAGTACCTGTAACATGCCTCCAACTCCTTGAACACAACCAAGCCTGCCAGGTATCTCAACTTACTTTGACATTCCTTTGAGAGCACCAGAGTTGTTGATGATACTGCATGGCTTCTAGTAACTTTGGCCTGGCTTTGGCATTTGCAGTAGTTATAATAAAAAAATCATAATTATAAATTGCCAAATAAATCGTTTTGTTGTCTTGAGTTCAGTCCTATATATTAACCTGCAGTCACCTCGATATTATATTTAACTGGAAAAAATAAATCAACTGAATACTAACTAGTTCTCAGCGTCTAAACGAAGCACCTTTGAAGCCGTGGATAGGGGCAAAAAATTATGGAACAATTTTAACTGCGCATTGCAACTGCATGGCTGGATTGGGAGAAGTCTGTTCCCATCTGGGAGCCCTGTTGTTTACAGTTGAGGCTGGTATACGCATAAACAAGATGAAGAACTGTACGTCTGTGCCATGCCAGTGGCTGATCGTAGAGATACTGCAAATTTATCAAGTCCTGCTACCAACACAAAGTTAGTGCCAACTCAACACCAAGTAGAAAAATTCTTTGAATGCCTCCATGCTTCTAATACTCACCCAGCAATCCTGTCACTTACTTCTCCATATAACCAAAATTATGTACCTAAAACAGAAATGTGCAGGCTGCCTGAACCACTCACAGACCTCTACTCTGAGGAACATTGCTTATTAGAATATCAGGATTTATTGGTCTAAAGAGGTATTCAAAAATATAAAAGTAACAGTCCAACAGGCAAAATCCATTAAAGAACCAACAAGAGGCCAGAGCAAGTCCAATCTGTGGTTTCAAATGAGGGCTGGGAGGGTTACTGCTAGTAAGTTTGAGCAAGCTTGTTGCACCAAGCTAACATCACCATCAGTGAGCCTAATCAAGGATGTGTGATATAGTGCAAGGTTTACCTCAAAAGCAACAACATGGGGCTGCACTCATGAAAAACAGGCTTTGAAACAGTATCAGCAGGTAAGAACCTCTGCCAAGTTTTATCTTTTCTTAACACTTTATACTTCCATGTGGCTCTTTGTTTTTCTATTTTATCTAAATAAGTCATGACAATATTTTCTCAAATTATTATAAAGCTCAATTGGTGCTTTGATTATGTTTGTACCCTAGATGCACACTCAAATAATGAGGGTCAGGGCTCTTTGATGATGATGATGATGATGATGATGATTATTATTATTATTGTTATTGTTATTATTATTATTAGAGATTTCAATTGTAAACTAAACTGCAAAATGCCCGTTTAGTATGTGAGTATTGGAATTAAAGTTAAGCTGTGTGTTCTGTTTTGAACTAGACTAAAGCATAATTTTATTAAAAATCATTTAAATTCTTATTTTTGTTGCACTAAAAAAGTGTAATTTTTTAGGTAATGCAAGACAAACATGACAATTTCACTATAAAGGAGTCTGGTTTCGAATTAAGACCTAATTTGCAATTTCTTGGAGCTAGCCCAGATGCAATTTCTAACTGTACATACCATGGTTCAGGGTGCGTGGAAATAAAATGCCCATTCAGCCTCAAAGAATCAAAGATCTCAGAAGCACTTGGAAATGGTGTGACGATCAGCCTCACATGAGTGGTCATTTACTTTTTGGCCACAACAACAAACTTTTTTGCTACCTTGAGTCTAGCATACTGATATATCAATACAGTTTTGCGAAAAAACTGAACGGTTTCTTGCAAACTAGCTACAACATCAATTTCTAGCTCTTGCCTTTGTTTGAATTTCTCTAAAATGGCTTTAGCAGCTTTTGCGAGCTCAGTCTCTGCCTTAAACATTCAGCATTCCAGGTATTAAACTTCCTTTTATTTTTTAATTTATTTAGGTTGAAATAACAAGGCAACCATCTACAAGAATCGCAGGGAACACTTGTGAAGCAGGTAAAAGCGTGTGCAACCACGTGACTGGGCTTATGTACCTGTTGGATCACTACCACAGGTTGGGCCTTTAAAGCATCCCTCCAGCAATGTCGAAAACATCACTGCCTCAGACATGGCATGTGCCTCAACGTGTAGCTGGTATAAACCCACGTGAAGTAGATGATGTTTTTGTCCAGCAAATCAAGCCACCTGATTCTGGGTTGAAAGCAGGAAAAAAGCAGGTCCTGTATGAGAAATCCCATGTCAGCCATTACTTCATCAGCTGGTTTTATCAAAGTCAGAACTCCACTTCGACGTGTAATTTCTTTGTCCAAAATACTTCACCTCACAGTGAAGAAATTAGAACAACAGAAAACCTCAAGCTATTAGGAGTAACATTGGACATTTAACTTAATTTCTCAGACCATATAAATTCAATCTGCAAGAAAGCTAGTCAGAGAATTGGCGTCCTATTGAGACTAAGAAATTTAATCCCTATGAAATCTAAGTTAGTACTCTTTAAAAGTGCAGTCTTGCCATATCTAACGTACTGCCACCTGGTCTGGCACTTTTGCAAATCTAGCGATACGAGAAAGCTTGAAAGGCTTCTGGAGATAGGGCTAAGAGCAGTATTTAGAGATTACAATGCTAATTACGAACAACTACGTAGGAGAGCAGACCTTCCAACACTATTGAACAGACGCCTACAAGAAATGTGTACGCTTTTGTGCAAAGTGAAACATAAACTGTGCCCCTCCTACATAAGCAATATATTCAACGAACACAATAGCAAATATAATCTAAAGCAATCAGACTTTTCTATTCCTAGATTTAATACTGTACCAAATTGCAAACATTCCATCAGGTACTTAGGGCCTAAGCTATGGGCGATACTGCCCAAGAGCATCCGATAAACTTCATCGCTAAAACTTTTTAAGAACAGAATACGTCAATTTAACATAAACCAGACTTTGGACGACGGCTGTAGAGGCTGTAGCCTTTGCTCCTCGTAGACCACTATTCAGGGCGTTGCGTGGGATCTACGGGGGACGGGGATCGCGGTTCTCTTGGGCCGTCTTACTCTTACACAAACAACGATTAATGCTTAAGGACGAATCAGGGCTGTGGCTAAAAATAAAAATAAACAAGACTTGCTGGGAGGGTTGCAACACGCCTGCAGTACAACTCGAAGATCGAGAGGCAGACGCCTTATGAAGTTTTCAAGGCAGCAAGGAAAGTCGTGATGAGTGACCAATCTGGTGTTTTTCAAGAACCCAGACTCTATGTCAAGGCCAACAAAAAGGCTGAAATACTTTGTCTCATATTTTCTTTCTAAATCAGCCCTAATAAGTAATATTTACAGTACGTTTCACTAAAAAGCTTTGAAAATTCTGTATGTGCTTGTAGCCTTTAGCTAGCTAATTTAAATATATGATTTTCAAAACTTTCAAAACCAGCCCTTTTTACAATACTTTTCTCTTGAGCTTTCGAAGGGAAGTGCCCACCCGTTTCTGCACATGCTCAATGCACGCTTTCTTTTCAACTTCCAAATCAGCATCTTGATACACATCCTTCACTCCGAGAAAGCTTTTGCTGTCCCCATCACCATAGAAATCTGTGTACCTCAATTTGTGTCTTTTCAAAGACCTTCGAAACATTTTTTTCTGCTCCTGCCGGCTTCGTGGCTGGGGCAGAACCCCTGAAGTTTGATTTGCAGTTGTTGTGATCTGCCCTCCACTGCTGGTACTCAGTGCTATTTTTGTCTAAGTGTTCATGTTTTTCACATCCCTTGCACCTTCGACTCAAGGTTTTTACATCAAGCACCTTTCCCGTGTCTATCGAGATAGCAGTCACACAACCATTCAGTGAAGAAAATCCTCTTCTTTGCCACATCCCATCACGTGACTTCTTCTCCAGCTTTCTTCATACTTTCCCTAGCATTTTTTTCTAATTACTTCCCTATTACCCGTGAAGTTATCTAGTAGCTTTTTTATCTAGGGGTGGTGGCATATTCATTATAGAGCAAAATTTTCTTTGCAACAGCATGGTGCCCAAAGACCGTATGCTATAAACAAGACGTTTGTTCACTTCTGGCGTTTTGAACTTGATAAGCAATATTTCCAGCCACACCAGAAGAGACGCTATTCGGAAGCACAGCCATGGCGTTTCATTTCCTCTTCCATCAGCAGAAGCGTTAAGTGCCCACAATCACTACACCCGACATGTGTGAAAACCTGGGCTAGTATTTCTATATCACATAGCCTATAACCCGTAATACAAGAAAACGATTTCAAGTGCTCGCTATCCTACTTTGCTTTTTGTTCCACTGTTACCTTCCCTGCAGTTGTTTGACTTCGAGCCAATCTTACAGACTGTGACAGATCCTCAGCTTGACTTGAGTTTTGGTTGGCTTCAGTCATATTCACACGAGAGGCCGATAACCCAGCAGAGCCATTTCCAGTCGTTTCAACACTCTCTTTCTCTTTCTTCGAATGTCGATTACCATAAAAAGAGCGTTTTTTGTGCTTTCTTGCTCTGTACTTAGGCATTTCAACGGTTTGGATAGAAAACAAGCAGGAGAAACATAAATCTAACAAACGGAGATGAATACTGCTGTGCTGCCACGCTCAAAGAGTTTGCATCAAAGCGAGGACAGAGGATAATTCTTTACCAGTCCCCAGGAGTAAAAAATAAAAAAAACGCGGAAGAAATCGTTTTATTCAAGCGAATTGGACGCGTTAACAAATCGGTTACCATAACAACGAAGCCAGTGACGTTTTATAATTCCCATTTATTGTCGAAAAATGTATGAAATTTCGGGGAAAACGTCTTTAGCATGAAAAACCAATAGTTAAAGATACCATATCCAGTCAAAACAGCGACTCGAAAAATTAACGAATTTTTGCTATTTCAGACACCTATAGCACCTTAAATGCATTAAGATCACTGAAACCCGAACAGAAGATCGCCGTGGACGCTCTTCTCGCTGGGAAAGATGTTTTTGCTGTCTTCCCACTGGGTTCGGGAAAAGTTTTATTTATCAAACATATGTTCTCGAAAGAGCGAAGGTTTCTGCGATTGAGTCAACAGTTCTTGTTGTTTCACCACTGAAAAGTATAGTGGAAGACCAGATAAAAGAAATGTCAGAGCTGGGTCTTTCATCAGTTGAGCTGAATCCCAACAACACCGAATTGCTGTAGGAGATTGGAAACGCCAATTTTCAAGTTGTTTTTGCTTCAGCCGAAGATTGCTTGAAGAACAGCTTTCAGAAACTGCTGAAGCCTAATTGCTAAGCTTAAGCCTAATTGTGGTGGACGAAGTTCACACCGTCGAAACATGGTATGCCTTTAATCGTAGTTTTACCCTACTTCTAATTTAAGCATTTATTCGAAAAAGTGTGTCGTTCTCGTTTTTTCTAGTTTCTTACAAAAACATAACTTCACACTTGGCAGCTTTATTTCGATCTCTCGCCTGTGTTTGTTCTCTTCCGAACTGTTTAATATTTATGCAACTAATTTACTTTACTTTCCACTCATAGGGGCACTGCCAAAAAACAAAGAACAAAGAAACCCGAGCAAGCATTTCGCAGTGACTACGGAAAACTGTCCGCTTTGAAATCCTTGGGCGAGGCAGGTATGGTTTGTTTCGCATTAATATTAGTCTATTACAAAACTAACAACACGCCTTTAGTAATGAATTTTGTTTTATGCTGTTTTTGCCTATTGTTTGTATGTATTCAACTGGGCTATTTTAAGGTAGATTGTGTTGTTGCATATCAAGTTTTTTCCTTTGATAATGACAATGACAATGACAATTTTTTATTTAGTACCCTTGAAATTACAAAATAAACTTACATTATATTAAATTAAAACTGATTTTAGGTACAGCTGACTAAAATAACTAAGAAGCTATACTAGTTAGTCAACTTATATATATTAGTTATTAAGTTATTAGGTCATTGTAATTTAGGTAATTTGTCAAAATAACTTAGGAAAATATAGAGGAAGTACTTATTGTTTTCATGCTTGGTAACCTCCCTCCAGGTAACTTCAGCGCGTTGCTGCGTTTTCTGAGCTGAACATGAGTGAAGTCGAAGAAGATTTGGATTTTTTTTCGCCAGGGACGCAATTTTGTTTGTGCAAAGTGTTTGAAGAGCTCAGAAAGGCGTTATAATATCATACGACATATAAGAACTGTCCATACCGTAGAAAAAACTCACCAAACTCCCCTAACATCTGAAGGTACCGGTACCGTCAACGACATAGAAAATTTCTCTCAAGATTTTGCAACGCGACCGCGTTGCTTCGAAGACCTTGAAACTTCCATGGATATGGACCGATCTTCACCAAACAATCTGGGGTACTCTGACTACAACAATGAATTAGTCGTCAATGAGGGCGATGCTACAAGTTCTTTTTGGCAAAACGAAGGTGGTGAACTGAGTTTGATGAATGAGATCGATGAAGAAGAGTTGGAGGATTGTTTAGTTGTGGAAAGGTTTGCGAATGAATACGAGAGTGATTCCGATGATGATTCCGATCTATGCCGTTGGAGGATCTCACATTCCCTCCGTAGGAAATATGCCTCTATTTGACGAAGGTCAAGCTCCCATCTCTCGAACAGAGCATCTTTTGTCAGTCTTAGCGTTCATTGCTAGACATAGCCCTACTGTGCAAGAAACTATGTCAGTTCTGGAACTTATCGAGCTCCACTGCCCAAAGTCAAATAACTGTGCTCGTTCGTTTTCAATCATAAGTGCTCTTCTGAGCGACGACCTGGACTCTGTGCTAACATATCATGAATTCTGCGAGGTGTGCCGAATAGATACTTAATACGGTAATAATAAGTTTTATTCTAAAATAGCCTGACCATGGGCGATATTCGACCATAAA
>JAOBYE010716457.1:0-10800 GCA_025403585.1 Parazoanthus swiftii
TCTATCTATCTATCTATCTATCTTTCTATCTATCTGTCTGTCTGTCTGTCTGTCTGTCTGTCTATCTATCTATCTATCTTTCTATCTATCTTTCTAATGTACACATATTCATTTTCATTTCTAGTGAATCTTGTTGTCAAAGGACGAAATCCAACCAGTGGAAAGAGCAACGATCCAACAACTTTCCAAAGCCTCTCTATGGAGCTGGCTTCACCCGAAAGAATTACAGAGCAACGTTCTTTAGCGACCGTAGACAAGAAAGGCGAGGTAATAAAAATGACGGTGGTAGAGTTCGCAGAGCAGATTAAAAAGGAGATGAGTCCGTCCTCTAAGTTCTTAGCTGGTTCGGACGTGCTGTTCAGAAACAAAGATAGCAGTAAAGAAGCGAAGTTCACCTACACTTACACAACTGAAACAAGCAGTGGTTTGACTGTTACCAAGAGCAGTGGGGCGTCGGTTGCTGTAACGGCAGGAATGGAGTTTAAAACAAAATACTTTGGTCTAGCAGAACATACGTTCTCAGCGTCGGTAGAGGTGTCCGGTAACTGGGAATCCGGCACAGAAAAGTACACCTCGGACACCACTTCCCATTCTTACGCGTTCGAGTTTCCTGTTCCTGAGCGATGTGACGCTACCATCGCCATCATGAAGAACGAGATGCCGACACGCATTGACTGGAGAGCAACGTTTTACTCTTCTGGATGGGTCGATGTTGCAGTTGCGGTTTGTATCATTCAAAGTCCATTGCGTTTACATGTTGTCTTGTTAGAATGATTTTTCGTATATAACTCTTTAGTAAGCTTGTATTTCCTGCCTATCCCTTCTCCCTTTCGTCGCCAAATTCGTGCAGGTAAATAAGTAAGTAGGCAGGTAAGTAAGTAAGTAAGTAAGTAGGTAAGTCATTTAGTAAAAAAATAGTTATGTAAGCAATTAAATAAGTAGGTTAGTAAATACAGTCAATTATTAGGTAGGTAGGTAATTGGTAAGTCAATTAGTAAGAAAAGTAAATAGGTAGATAAGTTGTTTAGTCAATTAGTAAGTAAGGTAAGTAGGTAAGAAAGTTGGTAAGTCAATTATTTAGTAAAGTAAATAGGTAGATAAGTTTGTAAGTCATTTAGTAAGTAAAGTAAGTAGGTAAGAAAGTTGGTAAGTCAGTAAGTAAGTAAAGTAAGTAGGTAGGAAAGTTGGTAAGTCAAATAGCAAGTAAAGTAAGTAGGTAGATAAGTTGGTAAGTCAATTAGTAAGTAAAGTAAGTAGGTAGATAAGTTGGTAAGTCAAATAGTAAGTAAAGTAAGTAGGTAGATAAGTTGGTGAGTCAATTAGTAAGTAAAGTAAGTAGGTAGATAAGTTGGTAAGTCAATTAGTAAGTAAAGTAAGTAGAAAGATAAGTTAATAAGTCAATTAGTAAGTAAAGTAAGTAGGTAGATAAGTTGGTAAGTCAATTAGTAAGTATGTACAGGGTTCCTGCAGCTCAGGAGCCAACAAATTTAAGACTTTTTAAAGACTTTTTCATGCCGAAAGTCAAAAAAGTTTAAGACCAATTTTTCAATACAAGAAAAAAAAAAGCAATTGGAATATTTAATGCAACAACGCTTTTAAACACTTTCAATAGGCCAATTTCATTGTTTACATTTTGCTTCATTAGCATAAAACAGCATAAAACCAAATTCTCCTTAACTATTTGATATATCATGCTAACATTTGCAGTGAGTACTTATTGTTGTATGCACTATCAAATTCTGGACTCATTTTGGTTCAATTCTGAATTTGGTTTTATGCTGTACTATGCAAATGAGGGAAAATGTAAACAATGACGTCATCTGAAACTCGCCTATAGTAAAGAAGATCACACCTTCACAAAAAGCTACGTCAAAAAATTTTCATTAGCAACAAATAACGGCACTCGTATCCACGCATCAGTTCAGTGTCACTTATAACATTGCTTATAGATTTATTCCTGTATAGATGTGATTACACAGTTCTTTATTTTCAGGAACTTGCGGCTAACAGCTTTTCAACGTTACGTTAATATCCGCTAAACGGTTTTAATGCATTTTGGTCGATTCACAAGTAAAAAAATCTAATACCACAGTAGTCGGGAAACTTTGAGTTAGTTTATGCCAAACAATTGAGCCCTATCCAAACTGACATTTATCTGTCACAAACTTGAAACAGAAAGAGTGAGCTAGAGAAGTTTGAGTTCTTTTTAATTAGCTGCCAAGCATTCTTCAACGATCCAATGTCATCATTACTCTGGTAAGAATGATGTTTGGCAACTGTGTCGAAGGTCCAAAACATCTCAGCTTTTAACGTGTGATTCCCGCCTAACAAAGAACGTAGACATGACACAGCTTGGTTATCATTTTCCGATTCAATGGCAGTAGACAGATTGAACTTGTTGCAGTCGTTGCTGCAAATTCCGCAATCTTTTGATTTTTTCTAGCAGCGTTGTTTTTGTGTGTTGTGATTTTCATGCGAGAAGTCACAGCTCCGATGCCCATGGTTCCAAGTTTGAAGCTGTGCAGAATGCATTGTGTCTGCTCTTTAAACCAGCCTTTAACTACTTGTCTTGTAGCCAAAGGTCGTTAAAACGCACTTCCCATTTTTGCTCACGAATATTATAAAAAACAAATCATAAAACCACAATTAACAAAAGACCATGCAACTCAAACGTGCGAAGCGAAACGAAGCGATCGATAAACTGCATGAAGCGCATACTCCCACACGAAGACCGCTAACCAAAATGCTGGCAGTTTCAGAGTGGTGTCGCGCACGTCCCGAATTGCTCCCAAAATGCAGAACATACCTCAGCGTTGTATCAAGATTCGACTTCAAGTAAACTCACTTTCACTTGCATTACATATTTAATGTCTTTTAAGTCCTCAAGAAAAATTCTATGAAATTTAAGACCTTTTTAAGGCCTTAAATCTGCAAAAAGCAAAATAAAGACTTTTAATGACTTTTAATGACGCGCGGGAGCCCTGAAGTAAAGTAAGTGGGTAGATAAGTTGGCAAGTCAATTAGTAAACTAGAAGTTCTTAAAACTAGAGTAAAGTGCTGCCTAATGACCGAGGCCTGGGGATATAATCGGTCTCTTAATTTGTTTTGAAGGCTGAAAGGATAGAATTTTGAATGTCAAGTACAATTTTCGTTCTATGATCGTGTGCAGGAATCTTGCACATGCGGAGCCATTTTCTCTTCGATCCTCTGTCATTTCTTAGTGAGAGGATTCTGGACCCTCCCACCGGAAATTCGTGCTTGGCATTGGGTTAGATGAAGGCAACTTTTTTACTTCCTTTGTTTTATTTTTTCTTTATTAGTAGCAACGGTGACTACTAATTCAGTACAAGTAACTCTAATGTAGTAATTTTCTTCAGTAGCTCCTCACTCAACTTTACTACTGCATTTGTCTAATCCTTTCGTTTGTACACAATGGTGCTCATTAAGTATCAGTGCTCATTAAGTATCAGTGCTCATTAAGTATCAGTGCAGTTAGTTGAATACTAGTAATTGTGTGTGCATTAGACACATGTAACCCCTGGGTACCTATTTTATATAACAGTAACTATAAAGATGATGGACTACTGTAGCCATTTTGAAAGACAATTTTGTGATCGTCTTGCTTCTTCTGTTATAAAAGAAGAAGCTGATTGGCCTCAACTGAACAAACAAGCCTTACTTCTGAAAGTGGCATGTTTTACGAAGATGTCAAAGCCGATTCAAGATAACTTCATGACCGTCTTGCTTCTTCTGTTGTAACGAAAAAATTGGTTGGCCTCAAACAAACAAACCTCACGAAGAAGCTGAATGGCCTCCAGTTGGGGAACCAACCATATATGGAACACCAGAAAAACCGGAGGCAAAAAGCGATACGTTCACCCCCTGATTGGCGTCCAAAGGCCGAACCAACTATATATGGAAAATAGCTGGAAAACCGGAAGTACATGCCAATTTTTTCTCAGAATAGAGACAATAAGTAAGCAGGTGGGGAAGTAAGTTAGAGAAATTATTGACGGTGCTAACTACCTTCTAAATCTGAACCTAAGTCTGTTCTGTGAAAAACTCCCATAAAGGATATAGGGCACACGCCCACAGATGATAGTTCAGTGTTCTATTTAAGAACAAAACTAGTTTTTATCCTGGGATTGATTTAAGGTAGCACAAAAGTTTAAGTTGAGATAAAAGTGCTTTTCAATCGAAAAAATATTTACCAGTCATTTTAACTTTTTATCCACAGGGAAGAAAGAAAGCCGTTGATGTGACGAGGCTTCTCAAAAACACACAGAGGTACTTGTATTCCTTTGGAACCAACGACTTTGGTAACCGTCCCACCATTGTCCCTGTCAAGACCTTGGAGTGTAAAGGGGAGGAAAAGCCGAAACAAGAAGTGATGGAAAAATGTACTAACAAAGACTCAGGGTCACCAGAAAATTGTAGAGTAAAACTTCAATCTAAATCTTCCGCTTGACTTCCCAGGTTCATGGCGACGGGGAAGCTGAAGAAAATGGTAAAAAAAACACGGCGGATTACTTGAAGTCCACTCTTGTTTGATTTGATTTGATTTAAACTCTGTAATCTGATTGTTTATAAATTAAAAATTAAAGTACCAACATTCAAAAAGCGCTGTGTTTTGTCGGGGTCAAAGTGGAAAACAGTAGAATGCTTCGACAAGCAAGTAGAGATATCTATGAAAAAAAAAACTGCGTACAAAAATATAGATTTAGCAAAAAAAAAAGGAAAAAATGTTTACGGGATCACGATATATATAAAACTACAAAAGAGGGATGAACTATGGTGCCCAATAACAGTTTTCGATGCCGGTATTTTAAACGAAGAATTTAGTTATGGTAGACCGTTGTATCGGGGTTGTACAAGTTCGGGACTTGTAAAGCTTGGTATGGGATTTTGATGGGCTTATCAACGGCGGTAGAGTGGCTACATCAAGGGAGGTTGTAAGCCGTATTAAAACTTTTAAAACTTTAGGAATATGCTAAGGATCCGCTGCAAAAGAAATAACTACTTTGCACGGACGTTCACGTTACCCTAGGAATCCTTGCCATCTGACGAACATGAAACGGTTTTCGGTTTGGTGTCAAACGGAGAAGCGGAAATGGACGGAAAGATGACAGCGACAAGAACAAAAATAAGCAAGCTAAGTCCTTTCCCTTTCATGAATACTTGCACCGCAATTATGATGGCTGTATTGATTCACATGATCTCCACATGTTAATACCCAGACCGGAAGTCAGAACAAACCGGATGTGAAGTTGTGACGCCACAATGCTTGAAGAAACGCACAGAAAAGTATCAAACACGTATCAAACTCTACAGCCTGACCGACCTTTGAAGGGCAGAAAAAACTGAGAGAAACACGAACATCAGGGTTTTTTTTTCAAAAAAATGAATCAGTTTTAGAAAACGATTGTCTTGAGATAATAAAGTTTTCAATTCTATGACAACTATCTTTCGACCTTCAACCATCTCGAGATGCTTGATGACTTTGATACCAAGACAACCATTTTTTATCAATTATTTACAAAATTCTAAACCGTTAACATTCAAACCAAGACAACAAATGAACAAGTAAATAAATGCTAAACCATTAAGAACAATAAAAAACATTTCCTTATGTTTAAGACAACCACACGATGAACTGGATAAGACTCTCTAGGGAGGTCTGGGGGCATGTTCCCACCGGAAATTTTGAAAATTAGTTTGTCTAAAAACGTAATTTCCTGGGTTTCTTTAACGCCATTTGAAACAAAATTAGTGTCTAAAACTAGTAAAATATTTCCCGTTTTTCTCAGACTATTTGGGGCAATTTGCTGAACTTGCCACGTTTGCTGGGGAAAAAACTGGGGGGATACGGCCCCCGGCCCCTCCCCTTGCTGCGGCCCTGTTAGAAAAAGATACTAGGGTTACGAATTCAATCAGTTTTATCAACCATGAGCTAAATTGTACGGTCACCGGAAAATGTACCATGTACATCTCACTTGGCAAGACAGAAGAGCATTGTAGTCATCGTGTAAACAGACTAGCCACCATAACGTAACCGGTCCTTCTGAGTATGCAAGACGTGGCCACTGCAAATCAACAAAAGTCCTGTTGTTATCTTGCTTACTCTTAATAACTTAAAAATAGGCAGTGTTTTTAATTTGTTTCGACTTTGAATTTAAGGCTTTGTGAATACATTGAAAATATAGCAAAAGACAATGATGTGTTTACAAATATTGTAAGTGAAATGTTTCAGAATTAAAATTGTCCAGTTCAGGGCAAGTGGCATTTCAAGAGGTTGCAAATAACTTTACCAAGCACAAATCGTGCACTTTTAAGATGTGGGTTACTGATTTATAGTTTAATGCGTTCATTCAAGCTTTCCAATAGATTTTGGTGTCTTGGCAATTTCCTATAAAATAGTGTTCAAGTGTACCTTCGTCGCTACAATTTAGCGTCCACATAGAGACGTTTGGCAATTTTTATTCTAGCTTTGTTTAAACTGCAAGCATTAAATAGTTAGAAAAAATCGGGGTTAACTTTTTCATGTTACTAGAAGTATTGCGAGGTTGTGCTTTTCGTAAGTTTGAAAGCAAGAACAAAAATAAGGGAGGTCTCAAATGTTTTCTTAGTAATATTTGATGAGCTTTCTTTCTACGGTCGGATATTCGCGATCGTTTGCTTTGTTTAGGCCAAGTAAAAAAAATTGTTAGTTTCCTGTCTTCGCTTTGGATAAAAAATCACTAAAATGATGACATTCTCTTATGTTTGAGGGCAACGAGTTAAAAAGTGTAGCCGCGCTGTGCCTAAAACTTTTTGGTGCAAAGTTGCATTTGACATTAAAAGTGCTGCTAGAGCGCAAGGTTCTTACTGGCACATATTTTCTAGTTTTAAGTGTGTTGGCCAATTGGGATTATGGATAGCCTTGTATGAAAGTTTAAATAAGTTGAACTGGCGCCGTTCATGGATAGGCAGCCAACCCAATTTCAAAACATCTTTCGTACTTGCGAATTTGTTCATGACGAAGCCTGCGGCCGCTGACTGTACTTTTTGAAGTCGCTTATTGAGGCGTTCGTTGGCCGGATAGGCAACAGCATCGTTGTAATCTATTTTTGTCAGGATGAGTGACTCCGCCAACTGTTTTTTTAAATGGAACGGAGCAAGGTGCTTGTTGCTTCCAAGACGATTTCCTGGTATAGAAGCTTCTGTTGCGCTAAAAAGACATGTGAACTAAAGTTCTATGTACTGTTATATTTTAAATTAGTCTTCCAAAAAGCAAAGGACAGAAGAAATGGAAGTTGAAAGCTCACATTTCTTGAATAATCAAGGATAAATATGAAAGACTGGCTTGTGTTCTGGTTTTAAAATTAGCTATACAAACTCTGGATGCTACATTCTACCGTTTTATTGGAAGCAAAAGGGACGTGAACCTATGTTTTCGAATACAAAATAGCAAATAATAAGAACTTCCCGCCTCATGTCTTTGGTGATTCCAGACGCGAAACTAATAATTGTTTTTACTTGGCCTTACTTCTATGAATTTTGCAAACAATCTATTTGGAAAGATCAGTCACTTTACAGGGCAAAATGAAATTTTCAAGATCAATTTACAAAATGTATAGCAGATTAGTGACAATTTTTTCACACTGATTAGAGACAATTACTAAGCTTAAAACTCAAAAGCCAGTTTCATCAACCATGAGCTAAATTGTACGGTAATTTAAAAATGTACCATGTACATCCACTAATTGGCAAGACAGAAGAGCATTGTAGTCATCGTGTAAACAGACTAGCCACCGGAAACTATAACGTAACTGGTCTGGTCCGAGTATGCAAGCCATGGGCATTACAAGTCAACAAAAGCCCTTTCGTTTCATTTATGTCTTCATTCGGTGCTGTCAAAATTTTAAAGTAAGATCGAGCTTCAAGTTAGTGTGAAAGACGCACAAAATTTTAAGGTAAGATCCAGCTTTTAGCTAGTGTGAAAGACTTACATTAAACTTTCGTGATTAGTTGGTGACCCAAATGGGTCTTCGTTAGGATTTCATCCCTTTGAGATGACGTCCTCATCCTCTCCTTTTCGCCTTTCCCTCTCCCTTTCCTTCTCACTCGACCTCCCGTTTTCCCCCTCCATCGAGGCGACACTAACCAGTTAGCTTAAGTGGAGTCCCGATATAGCACCATTCTTGCAGAAGTGACACACCACAACATCGACGTTAGGCTACTCCTATCGACAAGTGTGTGGGTTCTTTTAAGTCACCCCCCAAAAAGGTTGAGAGATTAACGGCTTAACGTCCCTAGCCACGGATGGTGTAGCGAAAGAAGGTCGCCCAAAGTTTAACCCTCAGTCAGGCCGGGGTCTAAATCTGGGACACTCTGGTTGGGAGTTAGAGATCTTACCGACGGTGCCAACCACGTGCTAAACATCAACCTAAGTCTGTTCTGTGCAAAACTCCTCTAAAGGATATAGGGCACACACCCACAGATAATAGTTCAGTCATTCTATTTAAGAGCAAAAATATTTTACAACCAGAATTGGTTCAAGGTAACACGAAAGTTCAAATTGAGGGCAAAGTGGTTAGTTTCAACGGAGGAACTATTTATCAGTCGCTTTTAACTTTTTATCCACAGCGAAGAAAGAAGGCCGTTGATGTGACGAGGCTTCTCAAAAACACAGAGGTACTTGTATTCCTTTGGGACCAACGACTTTGGTAACCGTCCTACCATTGTCCCTGTCAAGACCTTGGAGTGTAAAGGAGAGGAAAAGCCGAAACAAGAAGTGTTCGAAAAATGTACCAACAAAGACTCTGGGTCACCAGAAAATTGTAGAGTAAAACTAAAATCCAAATCTTCCGCTTGACTTCCCAAGGAAAAAAATTCTAAAAACAGGGCGGATTACTTGAAGTCCACTCTTGTTTGATTTGATTTAAGTAAACTCTGTAATCTGATTGTTATAAATTAAAGATTACAGTACCAAAATTCAAAAAGCGCGGCGTTTTTTTCAAGGTCAAAGTAGAAAACAGTGCAATGATTCGACAAGGAAATAAAGATCTCCATGAAAAAAATTGCGTACGATGCTACAAAATTTGAAAAAAAGGAAAAAGTTTACGTGATCTCTCTATATATAAAACTACAAAAGACAGATAAACTAGGATGTCCAATAACTGCTGTCAATGAATTTTAAACGAAGAACGTAGTGTTTGTGGACCGTTACACCCATGGGGGTTGTACAAGTTCTCGACTTGTACATCTTGGTATGGGATTTTGTAAGGGCTTATCAACGGCGGTAGAGGGGCTACATCCAGAGGAAGTTATAGGCCGTATCAAAAGTAAACTTTAGAAGTATGATAGCCCCAAGAGGCTAAGTTAAGGATCCGCTGCGAAGGAAATAACTGCAGTGGACGTTTGCCTCAGTGAGACTCGTGACCTGAAACACATGTTTGCGACCCAAACAAATTTTTGTTATCGTTTGGCAACCTGAACATGCTGAAAGCTGCCAGATTTGTAGAGATGCATTTGAAATGTTTTAAAATGATTTTAAAAACAGCGACAAAGTATTATTGCAAATTTGGACGGTTCATTTTATTTCAAAATACGACAGGTACTACAAGTTGCGACGGTTCAAATTCTTACAAAGCACGACAACCGTTGTTACATTATTACACAACGCGCAGGTAACTCTTAAAATAACAACTTACTAAAATAAAGTTAGCAAAATACTAAATGCCCAACCCTCGGATATAAAGTCACTACCATAGTTTTGTTCTCCATGAGGGTAAAATTGTTTTTCAACCAAAAATCTCTTTAGACTGTTGCGGGTCCTTATACGCTTGGTTTTCACATTCATTCCACCTTGGCTAGAGCCCAGTTTTCTGGCCTCCAACCTTTGTCTTTGCAATGCCATCCCCATCTAAAAACAGACAGAGTAACAGAGGACCCCATTTACCACACCCATTACGTGTGGGTTGTCTCCTCTCTGGTTTTCTTTAGGGATTGTAAAGTGTCAGCCAATTGTCTACATTTCTCAATCGGCTCCGACTCGCTCTCATTGTTACTACTGGCTCGCAGTGCAACGGAATACATTCGCTTGACCAGCTCAAGACCCTGGATGTGATCGGGCTGAAGTCGTGCCTTCCCTTTCTTCTGGCTGTACATTTTTACCAAGTCCTTCAAAACACTATAAAGTCGAGTCTCCAAGATCGGGAGTAGCGATTTCAGCTCCTGGGATTCTAAATCTGAAACTCCCGGCGTCTCGGTCTTTCCCGTCCCTGTTGTCAATTCCTCTGTGTGTAGACCGGATGTCTCGTCTTTTTCTTGCGGGTCGACCCGCGTGAGAGTCTCTAGCGCTGTTTCTGTGGCCAAAATGAAATCCAGGGCCATTTGTAACGTTCTAATGGCTGCCGTGGAGCCGCCATGGGCGGTCACGTGATACTCGCACATTGCAACTCGCTCCAGCTGAATTCGTATTGACTGGCATGGATATTTCTCCGGCTTGAAATAAATACACGTTTTGGAATAATGAAGTTCTGCCAAGGATTTGGCTTTCTTCTTTGTTTGGTCGCCTACCTAGAATACATCACAAGCAAATTTGTCAGAGGGAAAGTCTGTGAATTTTGCACATTGTACAATTGACAGCCGACAGCTCAAACTTGAATTGTAAAGAAGACAACAAAACGTTTTACAAAAGAAACTCTGAAGTATCAATAACAATTGATCATCAGTAAATTTTATACTAGAAGTTTCTTAGAGAAAGTGAAGTGCTGCGTGCAAGAATTCACAGAAACAAACGTCACAAAGTGCATGTTT
>JAOBYE010716468.1:0-25380 GCA_025403585.1 Parazoanthus swiftii
AAAGACTTAGGAGTGATCGTATATGCCATTGGTATTACCAAGAATGTTGATATTTTAGAGCTACAAAAGATCGCTTCAAGTCCCGACCAAGTGGTGGTATCTCCTACGTTTGCAGAGCTTGCAGCTGTTGCTTCCTCAATCAGAACCAGTTTGTGTGAAGGTGTGTATGCAATTTGCGAACAACTTTAAAAATATTGTGTGTAGCATGCGTTTCTTGATATCTTAGTCAGCTTGTCTCTGCTTTAGCGAAGATGCATTATTTAAAAATATGCAGGTACACATCTATGTGTGAGGTTATTACCGTTGTTAGGATCACTGACCACCAAGTGGTCTTGCGTAAGGGTTCCGGCCAAGACAGATAAAAACTTGTTGAGAGCTGTTGTCGATTATTTGATCAACGCAACGTAATTTTATTTTGCTATTGGTGTAGTCGAAAATCCTAGAAAGAAAGTCACATTTGAGCTTTTTTCTAGAGAGCTTCAAGAAGATTAGGAACTGGTCGCAACAAGAAACTTTTTTTGATCGATTTCTTCCGCTTCAAAGTAAAAGATCAAATTGTCGCCAAATCTCTTATAGAATCAAAAAATGAAAAGATTGGTTTCGGCCTTTATTTCCACGATTACAATTCACTTATGCACAAGTAGTATTTAATTACTTTACCCTAAAAAAATTATCGTAATGAGAGGCGTAGCCACAATGATTAAGATATTATCTCTATAAACTTGATGCAGGATTATTTACAACTAGAAAACGGGGAAGAAATGTTCTTATAAATAAATACTACGAACGTGACCTTTTATCTTCAGAATTTTGGATCAAAGTTTTAAATGGACCATTGACAATGTCTAATAGTTGATCATTGTGCGACTTTATTTCGCCACACTGCTAAGCGATAACAATGTTAACTCGACCATGGTAAGTGACCCCTTTACCATTGCTGGTCCAAACACTACCAAACTTGTTAGGAACGTGTTCTGCTATTTTCTGTTTTTGTGCTTATGGCGTCATTATGATGTCATAGATATGGCGTCACACTACATCGAAGGAAACAGCTTTTGTGTATAGGATTTTAAACTTCGCTCAAACGTGAGGGAACCATTTGATTAGTCTAAACAGTGGGTAGCACCTGAGAATGCGTTTGTTCATATGTGTGTGTATGTGTACTATAGTTTGCACTTATATAATATATTAATACTATATTATATTAATTATAGCTCTATGTACTCGTTCTGTTTATTTATCGTTCCTTTTCCTAATTAAAAGTTTGTTTATAGTCTGGACCCTTGCCTGCCTAGATTAGTTTATTTTAACTGTTTGCAAGCCATTGGAATAATATAAATTGCAATTGTAATTGTAACAGAAAAAAAAAATAAATTGTATGTATATGTGTGTGTTTGTGTATTATTTGTGTGTGTATGCATGTACATACGTATTTAGAATTTGCTTTTTCAATTAACAAGGGATACGTATGTATATGTGTATGTATGTATATATGTATGTATGTGTGTATGTATGTATGTATGTACGTATTTATGTATGTATGTATGTATGTGTGCATGAAGATAGATATATATGTATAAAGAAAATTAATGTGTAAAAGTAAATTAATTAATTAAATATACCTATTTTTCACCGCAGCTATTCAAGAAATAACGACACCAGCACCAATAACAACACCAACTCCCACAAAAGGCAAGTACATTTGCTTTTTCCACTATTCATACAACTCACTCAGGACTTCCTTTTCAGAGTCTCTTAATTATTAAACAACTCAACCAATTCCCTTGCCTAAAAGTTAAGCAAATTTCCGTTTGCCAAAAGTAAGAATAACAATGATAAGTAAGAAAACTGCAATTACAGATTACACTCTGTCAGAAGCTGCTTCTGCTGCTACAACGACTTACGTTTACAAGAGTGCAAAAATTTGAAATCTAAAACAAAATGCAGATTACTTCAAACCAGAAGATCTTGCGTAGAAATGGAACCCAGTTGTCTTTTTTTATATTTATTACGTTTTAGAATCCAGTCAATTCATGCTAAATAATAACCACTTAGTTTATCGTAACAGTGTTTGGATCTCTTTTCACTCTTTTAATGTTCAAATTTGCATGCTGAATCTCTTTTGTTCGGCTTACTTCTATTTTTTCCTAAATATTATTTTTTATTCTTGCAAAAATTGATTCTTTGTATTGGAGCAGTGGGGTGTTTTGTTGGGGCCTATGTTCTTCTCAACCTGAAAATGATTAATTTTAACTTTGATTGGACTGGTGTCAACTATTCTAACTTTGATCTAACAACGTCTTTCCAACTTTACAGATCCATGCTTGAACTTTGACTGCAGTGATATTCCATATTCAAGCTGTAGGGTTGTCAACGATGCAGCAACCTGCGTTTGTCCGGACAACTGTCCAGCCGAGAAGAATCCGGTTTGTGGTTCAGACGACAAAACCTATGACAACGAATGCATCTTCAAACGATACAGATGTCTTAACAGGAAGAACTTAGAAGTTATCAATGAAGGATCTTGTAGTAAGTGTCGCAGTTAACTCAAATCACAAACCATAAAAAGACTTTGATGTTAGACACTTTCAAATACCTTCTTGATTTCTCTGTTTTCATAGTAACAAAATATTAATCTTATGTTTGCTTTCTGGATTCCATCAGTTAACTACAACTAATAAATCGACTGCGCTTCTGAAGGCAAATAATGTGTGATTGGAACAGCGTCGCCCTAATTGCTAGAAATTGCGGAATTGTTTGATACAATATTTTGTTGATGGCAGCCAAAAATGACTAGTGTCAAAAAACCTCGTTTCAATCTTATCTCGTAGCAGTAAAAGCAGTGGTAGTATTGTAACTTAGCATTTGTGAATGGATTTGTATGTAAACTCGTACGATAAAACGGAGGTGGGATTTGCAACCTCTAGCTCAAAACTGGTTTTAGCTCCCTTGAAGGTTGTTCTAAAAAGAAATGTTGGATAGCGAAAGCAAAAATTTACATTAGTTACGCTTTGTTTAATCAGTAGAGTACAAAAAACGCATATTGAGGTTTGGAACAAGTATAAATATTCAGCGATACTGCAAATGCTGGAACCAGAATGTGATAATTTGTACTCTAGGATACCGGTTATTATCTAAATATCTGTTTTAAAGATTACGAGTTGGGGCAGCGAAAGTTGAATGAGTTTCCACAAACGTCCACGCTTCAGTTCAGTTGGCAGTTTCAAATGCCTGCAAGTTGAATCTTGTCAGGCGTCTAATTGCTAACACAATTCCAATGTTCTGAAAGAGTCTTTTACCGACATATCCATATGTACTGCACATCGATTGCCAACAAGTTACTCCTTTTTCGCAGAAACGCTATCAATGCAAAACTTCAGCGAATCATGAGACTGATTGAAATTTCAGAATGTTATTTCAGTGAATGTTCGCCAATTTATCTTTCACAAGTATAGCTTTTTTATTCAGTTTTTCAAACCTGTTTGTTACTTCAATCACAATTATTTCAAGGAGATTCTCCTTTGGGGACTGCTTAAGAACAAATTTCTTGGAAATTCACAACAACTTTCGACTCCGAAGGTGTTCGCAGAGCACATTGTACAATAGAGAGGAAAACTGGATGGTAAATCTTTTATTAGGGCGTATCATTTGTAACTTGGAACTTCAGAAGGGAGGTCACGTTTGGAGCTATTTTCAACCAGCGAAAGTTTGTCAAGCGTTTGTAAATATAGTTAAAACTGCATTCGAATTGCGAGAAAAGCTTTTTAAGTAACCTTCAAAATCAAAACTTTTCTTACCTCCGGTCTCCGCCGGTACGGTGCACCCTTTTCAAAATTTCCAGATCTGTCAATATGAGACTAGTTTTATTGTATGCTGTCATCACCACCTTCATTTGCATTTTGAGCCTGTTATTACACGCGACTACAGCAATAATGTATGGGAACAGCATCTACACTACAACGAAAATATAATTGAAAGAAAGTAAGTAAGGTTCAGAAACCTAGGGTATGTTGAAAACTATTACTTTTATTGTACTACTTGAACTTGAAAATAATTTTATTTCCTGTTTATTAATTGCAGTACTAAACAGAAATGGACTTTTGCTTGTTTAACTCTATCAAGTTTCGATCGATAAAAAAGCATCACACACGGGCAGGGTTATTTACTACTTAGTAAAACTGATGAACTATGACACCTGCATAAGATGCATAACCCTGAACATCATCCAGCCATACTACATACTTAACTGTCTAATATAGAATATAACATAAAAATGCAGCATATAAATCACCATTAAGCCCATCTGCTTAAAAACAATTTTGGTTTTTTAAAAGCTCCCATCCCGTTCGAATACATCCGCTCTTCCTCTACGAACGATCATTTTTGATAAATGTACGTGAACCATGCAGGGTTCATAAACGGCGTAAGTTGAAACAATGTCTCTAGCATCAATATAATTCTACATACTATTCAACTTATCGTTATTTACCTGTTACAAGGTTACTTACATTAGATCAA
Organism: Parazoanthus swiftii; assembly: GCA_025403585.1. Taxonomy (NCBI): domain Eukaryota; kingdom Metazoa; phylum Cnidaria; class Anthozoa; order Zoantharia; family Parazoanthidae; genus Parazoanthus; species Parazoanthus swiftii. Next base: position 4,519 of record JAOBYE010716468.1, read on the forward strand.
TGTACGTGAACCAGATCGAACTCATAAAGAGAGTACACCTAAGCCATGAGTTTAGAGAAAAATGCTGCAGTATTGCTAATACTATCGATTTGACTCTCATCAACATCATTATATTTACAATTATTATCATTATCCTCGTTTTTGTTTACCTGTTACAAAGCTACAAATGTATTCTCAATGCAGATCTTTGTGCCAAGTATCCTTGCCAGAAACCCCACAACATTGGTTGCGAAACTGTTGGTGACAAGGCCGTCTGTATTTGTCCCAGCAACTGTTCCACAACACCGAGCCCTGTGTGTGCGTCAGACGGCAAACAATATGAGACTGAGTGTCACATGAAGAAATATGCTTGTGAGACTGACAGTCCACTTGAAATTGGCTATATTGGCCCTTGTGGTACGTTGGCTGTCATTTTATGTAACTACTTATAAATGATGTCTTAATTCTCTACCCTTGTGTTGCCTTAATAAAACGTCTGGAAATAACTCAAGATCTGAATATTTTACACCAATAATTTCAATGTATTTGTTGATTCGCAGCAACAGTTCGATAGTTTTATCTAAAAAATTATGTTGTGCATTTCACTCCAGAAATATTCTCAAACGGTATCCAATTTCTTTTACAGTTAAGGAGTGTAAAGCCAAGGTCGATATTGCCTTTATAGTGGACTCCTCCGGAAGCATTAGTCGTAGAAACTGGATCCGAATGAAAGACTTCTTGAAAGCCATAGTTAACGAGTTTGACATCGCACCTGAATGGGCCCACGTTGCCATTGTGGCGTATAGCACCAGACCTGAAATTGTACTGAAATTCAACGATCTTAAAGGCTCAAAGCTCAACCGGGAAGAAGTATCCAAAAAAATTGATGGAATGCCTCATCAGCGAGGATTCACATTCATAGACAAAGCCCTTGAAGTTTCCAATAGATTTGTGTTTTCTCCATTTAGCGGAATGAGAAAAGAAGTACCTCAGGTATTTTATTTCTTAACAAATGTCTGGTAGTTGATTCGTTTTGCTATCGCCGTCAGCTAGACTGCGTATACTGTAGCCTTTTACGCAACATGAAGACGGAAACATAGCATTTCTAGTTTGTTGATTCAAACCGCCACACGTTTAGCTTATCTGCCGACACAGACCAGTGCATGATAAATCCACAGGTATGGGGGCTTTCTCGCTAGTACAGAAGTAAACTTCATTTCCACGAGATGTACCGCGGTCTCGCGCTTTTTAAAGATGTGCTTCCGATTACAATCTCGTATTTAAATTATGTCTATTTTAAATAACTTCACAAAAGTGCCTTAAGTTTTATTGCGTTATTTTCGTTATAAGTGAATACTTTCACTTTTTGACGTTTTAGTCTCACATTACAAAACTAAAATTTTAGAGACATGTCTTCGAAATGGTGTTTAATTCTGTTCATACATATGTCCCAGGTGGCGTTTGTCATAACAGACGGTAAGCAAACGAAGGACAGAGGAGATTACAAAGAGCTCGATGTGGCTTCTCAGGGATTAAAAGAAAAAAAGGTGACAATATTTGCTATGGGAATCGGTACCGAGGTAGAAGAGATCGAGTTGGCTGCCATGGCAACTTCGGACGATCATGTTTTCCAAGCGGAAAGTTTCAACATCTTGTTGGAACAGGTGGAGAGTGTCAAGAATGATGTTTGTGAAGGTAAGTCGGAACCCACAACTAGATGTTTAGCGAGGTTGTTGTAATGTTTGTTATTGTTTGTACAAAACTAGGTAACTGTTTTCAATGGTATGTAAATCATCGTAGCATTTTTTGTTGCCTCTTATCGATTAGACTAAATAGTGGTGTCGCGGTTCTTGTTGACCTTCTTGCAGTCTTCCTCATTTGAGGCAATTTACCTGTTAACTACAACAAAGAAAATGCTTCTATGTGGAAGAAACTTTAACGTATATCCTTGACTGCTTTTTTCGTTGGGGTTTTGTACATCAATAATGATGCAAACTGGTCGTAGGCGTAGCCTTCTAAATACCTGGTATTTTTTTAACTTTAACATTTAATCTTTCCATCATCTTGCAGCCTCTGTCATTTGAGGCAATTTATCTGTAAACTACAACAAAGAAAATGTTTCTTTGTGGAAGAAACTTTAAACGTTTATCCTTATTGCTAGATAAGGCGAACCAAGTTATAGAGAAAAATGATTTTTTTTGCATCAGTAATGATATAGAATAGTCGTTTATTGATAACACTATCACTATCAACTGTATCAAAAATAGATCGATACATCCTAACAGGTTTCTCCCTGAAGATACCCCACCAAAGAAGTTTTATTTTGACTTAAAACGACGGTTTCGGCATAATTATAAATACTTGTTTGGCGAAATGCATTATGTCAATAACAACATTGACTGAGTTTTTAAATGTAACAAAATTTTTGCTCTGGTTTGTAGATATTTCAAATAGTAGTCGTTTTTTGTGTAAGCGTTGAAAATAAACAAAACTGAAACTTACTACTTTGAGAATTAACATTGTTTTTGAAACAACAAACTTACGACAAATAATCGAACTTCAGAAACACGTGGTTTCTTATTTGGTACATCGGCTAACTCCGGGCGGATAACATGATTATGTTTTTATGGCTTGTAAACTGCACACTTTTTGTTCAAATAACATTTGATGAAACGTTTTGAAGAAAATGCTTAGGTAAAGTAAGAATGAACAAAAACGATAAAACGTTTCTCAAAACAGATTTTCTATTTTTATTTACACTGATTGATGCAGCCAAGTTAAAAAAAGTGCAACATCAAAGATGCCTTTTTTAGAATTATTCATTTAATCTTTTCGTTTTTTCATTCTTCTCGCAAACAGCTGCCAAGAAGAAAAAAGATATAGGTAAGGATTTTTGGTTTGTTTTTTATTAGTTAACGACTCCACGCAACTTCCGCCTGGTTTGTCAAACGGGTATTAAGTAGTAGCAATCGCAAAAGTAGTCGTCGTCATCGTCGTCGTCGTTGTCGTCGTCGTCGTCGTTGTAGTAGTAGTAGTAGTAGTAGTAGTAGAAGTAGTAGTAGTAGTAGTAGTAGTAGTAGTAGTAGGAGGAGGAGGAGGAGGAGGAGGAGGAGTAAGTAAGTAAGTAAGTATTGGCATGACGTAAAATGTTTACATATTGCTCAAACACGATAACATTAAAATATAGGCAATACAGTCTGCATGGATGAAAGACGGAGTTCGATAATTGTGCAAAAGATTTTTTAAATTACATTTTTTTCTTCCGGAACTGTGTTTAGAATTTTTGTTTTTGTTTTTTTCCCCAAGCACGAGTCTCTATAAGTTGTTCACTAAGTGCAAAACGATTTCCTTATAATCGCAAGTTTCACAGATTCTTAGTTTTCTCGTGGTATTATTATCGGTCTAGAATATCTTTTACTTTCCGACAATATTGTTGCAACAATTTTTGTTAGTATTACAGTGGGCTGTTTTTCAGGGTGAATAATGTTTTGCTTTTAGAGTAGTAGATTGGGGAAAAAATGCATGAGCATTAAAAGAAAAATTCGGTTGTCCAGTTTCACGGGCAAAATTGAGCATTAATCATTGTTCATCGGTTTCACTAGACCCATGTGAAGGATATGACTGTGGAGGTATCCGTCCACATTCATCCTGCAAAGTAAATGGTCAGACCCCGAAATGCGTCTGTAACTTCACCTGCCCCAAGGTGAACGATCCTGTATGTACCTCACTGACAGAACCTTACACGTTCGACAACGAGTGCGAAATGAAGCTTTGGTCCTGCAAATCGGGATCCAAGTTTAATGTTGTTCACAAGGGTGCATGTGGTAAGTGATAAGTCAGTTGTTTGTCCCACCATATCCTATTTCTTTTTGTCTCTTATAGTACTATATCGTTTTACCTTTGTTGAACGCTTAGAACTGATATCATATGGGTCCCATCACGTGGTAATCAACTCTATACGGTCAAGCAGACGATGAGAGTCGCGATAAATGAGAAGGATCACACGACGAAGATAAACTGAATGAACGAAAGTTATTGCTAAACAGGTTAAACAAGAGCGACAGCGGACCTTCCTACCTCAGAAACCCTCAAACCTTGAGGTTTGGGAAACGAAGAAAGATTCCGTGAAACTCGTGCCTCAAATCTGGAGATATGTACAAGGCTTGACTTTTTATAGGGGGTGATCGTTTTTAATTCGGAATTTTAGAACGGGGCTCGTTTTTTTTTTTTATCAAATTTAGATCAGTGCACTGCTCGCAAGAAATATCACGTAAAATAATCTTCAAAATCAAAAAATTGCTTTAGGAGCATTATGCGCAATTTAAGATTTATGGATCAACCCCTGAATCTGTGATTTTGCTATCATTACAGTTTGCATTTGCATCTTAAGAGTGATTAACTCAGAAAACCAGGCAAAATCAAAAAATGTCAGAACCCGGGGGTCGGCCGATCTTCACCATACTTTTATTGGCTGTCACCCTTGACTAACTAGTAACCATGGTAACATTCATTTCTTAATTGCTCTAATTACTTTCAGAGTATACCACTTCCCTCAAACTCCCATTTCATTTCACGTGGATTTTTGGTGAACAACATAAGCTACTTTTTTCTGACTTATTCAAGCAAATGACCCAAGATTTTGCCAAAACAAATTACATTTCTCGATTATTGCATGCTTATTGATTTATTTGACCGTTGTAATGGATTTTTGACAAATCTTTACAGCATTCAAGTCACATTATTGATCGTTAGTGTCACATAATCTAAGCCCGGAAGGGGGATTAACAATTTTCCTTTTAGCTATAAGTGTGTGTGTATGGGGGGGGGACTAAAAACTTTTGTCAGCCCAAACTGAAAAATTACCAGTTTCATTTTCTCAGTTAGTTTCTTTAAATACTAATCCTAACAAAAGCAAATACTTCTTAAGTAGAGAGGTTTCTTGTGCCGGAATAGCCATTTAGCCCATCACACTTTTTTCTCAAAAGACCCTTTTTATAAAAATTCCAAAACTTAAGGACATGCTAAAGGCCTATTTACACGGTACAACTTTTGCCTACTGTTCTTGCATCTGATGCAGCTAGCTTACGCCAAACTTGGGACACGAATTGCGTTGTATAAATCAAGTCTACAACTTGCCTACGACTACTGACTCCGAAAACGTTGTAGCGTTTTGTATCATGTTTTAAAACCGCAAAACCGTACCATTTTTAGTGTTCGCCATTATCTTTCTTGAGAATTGTACACGTTCAGTTCACAGTGTCGTGAGCTAAAAGATGCGACCGCTAAAACCTGGCCCAAGTCTGTTGCATATGAAAGTTGAGGGCATAGGTTGTACCATGTAAATCGGCCTTAAGAACATTCGTAAGACAGAAAAAAAAAGACAGGTTTACTTCTAGTATACAATTTGAAAACTGAACAGCAGTACCGCTTCTAAATATCGTGACATTGAAGGGCAATTTCTAATTTGATTTTGGTAACCAGGCATGGTCTGTTACGCCGCAAAATGTAACAGTTGACGCAAAATGTAACATCAACCCGAAACTGAACACCTCTTGAGGCAAAATGTAACAATTTTTGACGCAAATTGTAACATCTTCTTAAAGCGAAATATAAAATCGAAATTTAGCAACGCAAACTTAGCAGCGCAGAATGTAACAAATTTAGCAACGCAAAATGTAGCAAATTTTTATTCCTATTCAGACTGGGCTTTTTTTCTGGGATTGGGGGGGGGGGTCCTTACCTCGAAAACTATAAAGTTTATTACTATGAGACTAAACTTGACAGTTACATAGTTTTCCGAAAACCGATTGACTTGACACAAATAGTTTCTCCTCATGACTTTGGTTCCTACAAACTGCTTTTGGAAGTTGCCAGCAAATCATGGCAAGTGTGGTAACATTTCTTGTCGGTTGCCAAAACCAGGATGCTCTGCTCACTTTCTCTTGTAAGATAATCAGTGCCAAGTGTTCTACTACCCTTGTGAGGGAACAAAAAAAAATCGTAAAGTTTCTGGTACTGGTAGTAAATTGACGCCAAAATGCAAACCTTCTTGAACACCCTCTGTGCTATATTGAAAAATATGTATTTCAGTATAATTAGGTACTTTATGACATCATGCAATTGAGCGACGGGTTGCTGGTAGGTGACGTCTAACTCCAATGTTGCAGCAATTGCTAAGTCTAAGGTCGAAGTTTCAAGTACTGCGCAACAGTTCCATAAGCATTAGGATGACCAAGTCCCTGTCTACAGCTCCTGTTTGGGAATTATCATTACTTTGTCGGCTTGTAACTTCTATTCCTCAACCCTTTGGATTGTTAAAGTATTAACTTTAACTTCAGTCAAATAGTTGGTGCATTTTGCGTTGTTACATTTCGAATCAAAACGTTGTTACATTTTGAGTAAAAAAGTTGTTACATTTCGCGTTAATAAGTTGTTACATTTTGCGTCAAAAGATAGATGTTACATTTTGCGTCAACTGTTACATTTGTGGCGCGGTGTAACAAGGGCAACGCATTAAAGGAAATGAACTGTACTGAATTAAATATCTGGTACAACCTTCGATTATATGCAACCACAGTTGCAAAAAATAATGAATCAAGATTACTTTTAAGAACGTCCTGAGAAATTTTAGGAATGTTCTTTTTTAGCCTAAAAAATACGTTCTTATTAATGAATGAGTGTACTCTTAAATTCTTAGTCAAAGTTTGTGATTGCTCGAAAACGTCCATCTTACTGACTTCAGTGTATTGCTTATGGATAATAAATTGTAAAAAAAATCTCGGAAGTTAAAGAAATTTGCATGAGTGTGTTTGGAAACAACCGTACAATTGTTCTTTTCTTCTTTTTTTCACAGATCCTTGCAGCAAAAACCGCGAACTATGTAAAGCTCCTTACAGTAGGGGATGTAAAAATGTCCGCAGTTTAATAGAACTCGATGAAGCAGTATGCTTGTGTCCGGATAATTGTGTTGCAAATGGAAAATCTGTTTGTTCAAAGAATGGAACGACATACGCAAGCATGTGTCATATGATGAAAGAGGCTTGCGAGACTAAGAAACCTATTACTGCTGATTATCTTGGCGACTGCCGTAAGTATTTAAGAACGTAGATGATATCTGGTAGCCTTTTTGTGTGACAAAAACAGACTATCATTTGCGAAAGATGTTGATCGTTTTCTAGCTTGGTATCCATCAGATGAAAGTTCTATCAACGGAGAGAAAAAAAAGATGTCAACCAAATTATGAAAAGTGTTTTGCAAACACAGTCTCGGACGCTTTCTGAGAACCAGTCAGATATTCCATTTTAAGTTTTTTTGGCATGTTATCGTGCAAATTACTGATGAAGGTGTCTCTTCGACTTCCCCAGTCTAACTTTTATTAGTAAAACTGATTTAAGACTGTTTTAACTCTAACTTGACGTTAAGGAACAGAATAGAGCAGTTTAAAGCATTCAAATTGGATAAATTGGTGGAGAAAGCTTGTGAAATCTCGAGAAGGACTGGAACATTTCCTGGGTGTGCCACCTGTGTCAGTACCAAGGATTCTAATTTACCAACTCTTGAGTTTCCACTGATAGTGGTTGCCGTATTCTCTATTATTTGCAGAAACAGAATGCAACGCCGTCGTTGATATTGCCTTTATTGTGGACTCTTCTGGCAGCATAAGTCGCAGGAACTGGGTAAGAATGAAGAACTTCTTGATCGAAATGACAAAGACGTTCCAAATTGGACCTGACGGGGCGCATATTGCTATTGTCGCATATAGCACAAAGCCGGTAGTTACTCTAGGATTCAATGACCTGAAAGGAAGTGAGCTAAACACAAGGAATGTCCAGAACAGGATCAGAAGGCTACCGCATCAACGAGGTTTTACCTTTATTGATAAGGCACTGAGAAAGTCTGAGAAAGAAGTGTTCACAGTAGCTGCAGGAATGAGGCCAAACGTACCACGGGTATGTGTAATATGATATTCCACAGTTTCTGGTTTTTGGTTAAAGTCAAGCTAACGCTGGAACGGGCCGTGTCTGCCCCTTAGAAAACGTTTGTTTCTAAAATCGTGAACAGATATTAGTTCATTGGTAGCACAGTTAAAGTGAGATAAGGGGAATCTGAAACCTTTCTTAAAACACACCTCCTTTTCCATTTTTTTTGCCCAAGGAAAGGAAATTTTCCCGAAATGACGCATTAAAGGTCACAAGTTTTTTCGGTGTTTAACCTGTAATTACATACGTTATCTTGGGAAGTTATTTGAGATACGTAGGTTTTATAAACACAAAAGACGTAATGCTCAATTTATTTAAAATGTTAGACGTTCTTTACTACGTACGACAAACTTGTCACTCTGCATATAGATTTTATATCGGTAAAAGTATATTTTGACACAAAATGCAGGCGACGGTCTCTTTATTTATCTAGTCTTTGGTCTACCTTCACAAATGTTATAAATCATGTTACAAGTATCTTAACAGTTCTTTGTAGCATGAACAATAACAAACAGTGAACAACTTTTAAGACTATTTTACAGTGAAAAAACTGTTTATTTTAGTATATATCGTCCAATACATTTTTTGAAAACACGCGATAATGATAGTCACATTTAAGACGGACTCGGAAAAGGTTCTAAAAACGCTCCAGAGCTATTGATTGTAACGGGGTAAAAATTTATTTTTCCAAGCAAACAGTAAAGCCAGTGAAGGAGTTATATTTCTGACATCTAATTACCCACCTCAAGGTCGCCCAAGGTATTACAGAAGTGCTTGTAAATGCATTTTTTGATTTCGAATTTTTCTTTGTAAGACGGAATTGTACTAGATATAGTGATTTGAATGTGGTAACTTTTAAGTGCTGTACAAATATCTCAAGTAAACCCTTCTGGGCGGTAGCCCTAGAAACGAAATTGGCCTACACGAAGAAATGTACCTTATCCCGATAAGATTCGAATCCAGGACTTCAAGAGCAGTTCACGGTTGCTTACGATTTGAGCTACAAGGCTATGGCCAGATGGGAGGTGGTCGTGGGTAATTAAGGTGTTAACAAACGGAAATCGACACGTTTTTGAGGAGATAACCAGTAATACTTGACTAACAACACTAACAAATAGATAAAATGATTTAAACGTGGTAAGTTGAAAAGCTGCATAAAAATCCCAAGTAATTCGTTCAAAGCACTAACCCTAGAAAGGAACGGGGTTTTTATACAGCACTTCAACTTGCAACTTTAAATCACTGTATCTGGTTATTAGTGCTGAGCGGTGAAAACATACTAGTTACCTGCTCGCGAACGTTTGTAAGTTTAGACTGATGGCAATTTTTCGTTTTAAGTATTGCTCTGCGGCATTTCGCTTTTCCCACATTGAAATGTAGACTTCATACTGAGAATACATTTACCTATACGCAACATGTTTTTGAAATAAAATGTAATAACATTTTATTTCAAAGCGACGTTTCTTTTGTGCTGCAAGATTTCATCCAATCGTAAGACTACAAAACAATAGCCAAGCAAAGTTTCGAATTTTTTGTGTTCCCCACGTAGAACTTTTGTTGCATTAAAACTCTGAAGAGTTTTTACTACAAAAAATAAAATAGTGAACTACAATTCATTACCTGAACTAGCTGAAGAAGTGACTTAAATTTTCATGTTTTAGGCAGTGAGGCGAACAGTTAAAATAACATTGCAATTAGCACCTTTCCGTATTCACTGCCGCTGGACTGCCTATACTCGGACCTTTATTTAGTATCCGTCCACTAAATCAGTTTTTATTTCCGATTATTAGGTAGCATTTGTGATTACTGATGGTCAGCAGACAACAGATAGGGGACCTTATGAACCTCTTGAATTGGCTTCGCAAGGCCTGAAGGATGCAGAAGTGACGGTGTATGGTTTGGGTATTGGAAAAGCAGTCAATCTTGAAGAATTAGTTGCAATGTCCTCATCACCGGATTATGTATTCCAAGCCGAAAGTTTCCAGATATTGGTAGAAGAAGTTGAAAATATCAAGGCTCAACTTTGTGAAGGTACTTGACAAATCTGTTTATCAGCAATATTTTGTGACTTTTCATATTTTCATGACAGTTTATCATAGCAGCCGTGTTGCTGCTATTATCAAGTTTCAAAGAAGGACTGCTGCTATTTCGGGCAACAAATTCAGTGCTTGAATGGAAAAAGGTTTTGTGTCATTTAAAATATTTAAACTAATTCAAAAGTGATGTATTACAGGCTGTTCAATTCATTGAACACTTTCACCTGTGCCTCTTTTTTATGAACCAACAATGCATTCCTTTCAGTACTGCAACCAGGTTTCACACTTAACGTTGCTTCATTCGAACACGTTGTTCTGTTTCAGATTTTTGTCGTTTATAAAATCGAGTGCGAAACTCGGTCGTGTATCATCTTTAAAGTGGTTTCTTTTCTTGTTTCTGTTTTGCAGCTGCAAAAGTAAGAGCCCAACCTCCAGGTAAGCGGAAATTTTTTGTCATTATACAATGTTGTCAGCGATTTCGAACTAAAGGTAATGTGACACGGGACACAACTTTTAGCGGAAAATCTTTTAAAATGGCGCATTGTTGCGATTTTTACAGCTAGCTCTACAGTATGTTATCCGATAAAAGAAGTCGTTCGTTGCAACTGATCCTGTCAAAAATCGAGTCCTATAACATCACTTTAAAAGAAGGGCATAGCACGATGGAGAACTTATATGAACGGGAAAAAAAACCTTTGGAGGATTACAAATCTGAACCCTTGTGCAGCATTTTTGGATTTATACCACTAAAGAAAGAATAAAATTTAAAAAACAGACTACCGGTACTTTTGAAGTTTGTACAAGATTAAGACCAGGAAATGGAACTTGTAGGTTTAAAATTTACCTGCTCTCTAACTCTAAACTTATAATAGTAACTCTGTGTGTACTATTACACTCATAATGCTGTGCTACCACCACTTGAAAAAAAGCGAAATGTGTGGCGTACAAGCCATATTACACCACGATCAGTTTTTGTTATTTCAAGGTATCCCTCCTTTCACAAGAATAATTCTGAACTTTGAATTCCACTCAAATGAACTTGTTTGAAGACCGGCAATATCGAAGGAAACATATTTGCAAAAAGGTTTTCATTTTCAATGTTTTTTGATCAAGTATAATCTCAGTACTTTTCATTTTCTTCATTACCGGAATTTGAAATTCATCGTATAGAAATGCCGCAGTGTGTTGCGCTACGTATCAGACATTTGGTGCTTTCCATTAAAGCTGGCCTTTTTTTGTTTAGGTAACGGATAGACCTAAATGATAAATCTATAGTGACATGTTTCAATAATATTATTTTAATAAATGCACTTCGGAATAATGATATGACGTTTTTGTAAAATTTAGTAGTTACCTATCGAAAGATATCACCCTGATCTTCTTGTTAAATTTACTGTTGTTGCATTTCCTTTTAACAGATGTTTGCAAGGGTGTATCTTGTTCCTCACCTCCATACTCGAACTGTAAAACAGACGGTATTATTCCTACATGCGTTTGCCCCGATAAGTGTCCACCAGGCAGAAACCCAGTTTGTGGCACGGATAAGAAGACATATGAGAATGAGTGCGAATTGCAACGGTACGCCTGTATCAAGGGAATACCGAACAAAGTAGCTAATACCGGAATCTGCGGTAAGATTCTTTAGTAAACATACTTGATACAACTTTAAAACAATAAGAATACGACTGAGACAAGTCTATAATTAGAACAAAGATCTGTTTTTGTTGTTGTGTATTTTGTAGATTAAGACAAAGAATAGAATACTTCTTTTTTACGATTCACTGAAGACCGCATGCGGAGTAAAGTCGTAATTGTACGTACTGTTGCAACTTTATTTATTTTCAAATACTTAGCGTGGTTCATCTCATCAAGTGGCCAGGAAATATATTTACCACTCATCAATTTCTTGGCTACTTAAGTGAAGTCGCAGTAGTACGTAATACGGCGACTTCTTTCTACTGTCTTATTTGAAGCGTAAAATAGAAGTAATCTCGTCATAGCCAGTACTAGCTACGCTAAGAATAGAACCATAATGATCATGTAAATCGGTTTTTTTTTTCTTATGAAGATCCATGTGAAGGCCACAAGTGTACTGCTCCATACAACACTGGATGTAAAGGTATCGACGAGAAACCTGTTTGTCAGTGCCCACTTCCATGTCCTGATGTAAGACCTCGACCGTATGTCTGTGCATCAGATGAAGAAACTTACAGGTCGAAATGCCATATGGAACGACACTCTTGCCTTACTAACAACCGTCTCGAGGTCGTTTATCTTGGTCCTTGCCGTAAGTATCGTCTTCACTCGATAAATTTTTTGGTATTTCTTTAGTTGTTGCACATTCTTCTGAGTAACATTAAGGGTATTTTCATTGGTTAAGGTTATGTTGAGTGAGTGTAAGTGTACACACAAAATTACTATTATAAATTAAACCTACCTTTGAATAATTGCATTCATTTCAGGAATCCTACTCTTGATGAGATGTTGTTTTAACATTTATGTTTTTAGCATGTGTTTTCTGCAAAATTCAAATTTCCATGAAGCTGTCACAAAGCTGCTAGTCTTCAATTTCCTTTCTTTTTTCCTTGTTTCTTCCTCTCCAATAAAACCTTGTGTATAAAAACCAGCCCAAATGTTACTTTCTATGTAAGGAAAGTATTTACGTCAACCATCTTGCTAAACTTTTCTCCGCACTTTAAAATGTATTTTTGATAAAGTATGAATCTTAGCCTATAAATAAAGTAAACAAACAGTTCCTTAAAAAATTTGTCTCCTTAGCATTACGGTTCAATATCATACTCGTAAACTTACCAACCGATGCACTGTTAAAACTAATTGTAAAGTCTTTCCCTATTTACTCCTTGAACTTTGCTTTGATACCCGATCTATAAGAACCTGTTTAGAGAAAAGCTGTTTATGTTTTTCTTGACCCAAGTCCCACTGCAGGACCAAAACGTGGCATTTGGATTAATTGTAACCGTGCCTTAGTGTAGAATGACTACAACAGTCCTGAGAAACATTTCATTTTGTTCCTTCAAAAGCTTACTTAACTACGGTAGACGCTTTGTTAACTGAGGTTTAAACGACCTTTTACGGTTTTAGCCGAAGGCGCTTCTCTAGATACTGGAAATGTTTAAGATGAGTTTTTAAAAAGGTTTTCTCAAAGCATGTTAGTCAAGTATTATTATCGGTATTGGTTAAATGCGTAAAACTAACATGAATACACGTTTTTTTACAAAACACACTCTTCAACCTTCCGGCACCAGTCATTGTTGATTGTATTTAGTATAGCTATAACGTATTTACTGGGTATAATGACGACAATTCTCTCATTTCAGTAAAAGAATGCAAGGCGGTGGTTGATCTGGCTTTCATTGTGGATTCGTCTGGAAGTATAAGCAGAAGAAACTGGGTTAGAATGAAAGAGTTCATCAAAGCCATTACCCGCCAGTTTGACATCGGACCTGACACGGGACACGTTGCAATTGTTTCATACAGTACAAGGGCTCAGGTCGAACTAAAGTTTAACCAGTTGACTGGCTCAGAGCTCACTTCCGAGAATGTTAATCGGTTGGTCGACCGAATGCGTCACCAGCGCGGATTCACGTACATTGACAGAGCTCTTCGTTTGGCGGAACGGCAAGTTTTCACTACAGGCGCTGGGATGAGGCCGAAAGTAGCAAAGGTAATCTGCATGTTTTTTTATAACTAATGTAATTTGACCATTTGCTAAGACTGTTAATCAACGACCAAATTTTTTGAGCTATGTCGATTCCAAAACAGGTAGGTTTTCATTGCATGTTTCTATTCTGGGGAGAAAAATTGTTACTAGTCTCCGTTTTTCCAGATAATACTTGTCTTCAGACAATATCACCTTTTAAATCCATCTTTAAGTGGAATATTTTTTATCTGTAGTCTAAAACTTAAGCATGCATTAGATGTTGCTTAAAAGGAAAATCTTGCTTTCAAGCATGCAAGTCTCTTAGGACTAGACACTAGTTCCCCTAGTTTCCATGTGATTGGCTTGGTTAATGAAATTATGAATTTAGAGACCCCTGATTCTTTCCCTCAAATGACATAACCAGGGTTGTCAAAAAGATTTGAAGTAGGAACAGGAAAAGAAAATGTAGGTATAGTAGTTTCAAGGGCCGCAGGCCCGAGCCTTCTAGGGAGGTCTGGGGCATGCTCCCAAAAAGTTTGGAATTTAGTAGTTCAGAACGCGGGAGGTCAGGTGTTGAAAAAAATACTGCTTATTTCAGATTTCAAATTTTTGTTTTGTACCAAAAGAATTCTATATACAGCCGCTGCAGTGAATTCAAGAATCACAACCAACATTATTACTGGAATTTTATTGTGACTTGCACAGTTCCCTATATAGGAGCGTCAGCAAAGTCCATTCTGAAGAGGTGTACTTGAATGCACTCCATTCTGTCTTGAGCCTATCTTGTGTGTCATCATCATCCTTGCTGGAAGAAATGGTTGGCAAGGCTGTTTATTTCTCTGTTGCAGTATAATCCTTTAAATCCCACTGACATCGAGTATCACATATAGACTTTGGACAATCAAAGTATCTACAAAGCGATGGTTTTTCAGACTTTCTGTGTAGATCTTGATTAGGCTTCTAGGAAAATTGATTGCTTGACGAAAGAATTCCACGTTAAATTTCAAGAGAAAAATGAGTCGCGAAGCCTTTTATCTTGAAAAGAAAACCAACGCGCGTCCCGCATACAAGAAACCGCGCTAAAGTTCCCGCCTTTTGCAAAACCATGTCAAACAGGTACGCGTTCGCTTGCGACATTTTTCTAGATGACAACTTTAGCAGTTACTGCATTTTCCTTCAATTAAGCATCTCAAATGTTCGTTCAACAATAATCTCGGATCCTAAATCGAAATTCGAAAGTGCACAACTCTGCAAACAATGGGATGTAATCATTTTGAGGCGTTTGTAAACTGTGAAACACCAATCTAACTGACTGAACAATGCAATTGTACGAAGCCGGTTGACTTTCGGAAAGATGAAGAAACATTTCATTTATAGGATGGATCGGTTAGGCAAGTAACTGTAAGTAGTTACCGCTATTATTATGGTTGTGAATAGTACAGTGCATCGCTTTTAGTTTCAGCCGATCGAATTAGTCGTTGTTTCAAAGATTGTTGACACTGGACTACTGGTCAGATGAGAAGTTTTAAAAGTTCCACTGATGAGTCCTACTCAGTAGAGGTATTATAGCACCTTGCTATAATTAAACTTTTTCGGGGGGAATAAATAGCTCAAAAATAGGTCAAACTCAACAGACTACGGCTTACCTCTTTCTGCTTCTTTATTCTTCTTGCTACTTTTACAGACGGTCAAACGTGCAATTATGTAGACGTGTAAATGTGTGTACGTTATAGCGACTAAAATCTATCGTTTTATGTGTTTTCTACTGTTGAACATGACATCTATATTTTAGTTACAAAAATTCTGGTGAAGCTTCTTTCTAGGCTAACCGCCAAAATACGCTACAGAGGAAAAAATAGGTTTCTTAACTGATCGAAACTTACTAGACTAATGACAAGATTTTCCTCCCTTTTAGGCTGCGTTTGTCATCACAGATGGCCAGCAAACTAGAGACAGAGATCCTTTTGAAGAGCTCAATATAGCTTCACAAGGACTAAAGAATGCTGGTGTGCGAATGTTTGGTATGGGTATTGGCAAAGCTGTTGACTATTTAGAGCTGGTATCAATTGCTACTGATGAAGATCATACATTCCAAGCAGAGAGCTTTCAAGCGCTCGCAAGTGAAGTGGAAAGCATCAAACAGGAAATTTGTGATGGTAAGAATACTGTGGTTTGTAGGTGAACCCAAAAGTAATTGAGTTTCCATTCCAAAATACATCTTTGAAAATCTTAAAACTTGGGTTACCAATAGACAGTAGAATGTTTTTTAATGCCCTTTTTTAAATACAACAGAATTAACATTTTAGACTTTTTGCGATTTTGAGACGTAAATTACCACATTAAATATTGACGCATGGTTCAAAGGGTCACGAAAAGTCCCTGAAAGCTGAAGCAGTCGTTGAAAATCCTTGAACTTGTTCATAGATTTTTTGAATACTTAAGTTTCCTTGAAAATGATATTGTTTTAGGTAAGTTAAGTATAACGATATTGCAATTCGGCCAATTTTTATTTGTTTCCTATAAAACAAACAATCGAAGTCGAAATAGAAGAGAATCGGGTCAAACATCAAACATTCTTTTTTGGAACGGTCAACGGGCTTCTGCAAAAGGGGGAAGCAGAGAAAAAGCTTGTACAAAAATTCAAAAAAAAGCGTTTATTGTTATTCTTTTAGTTTGCTCAGTTTCAGATCAAGTTTCTTCTCCATTTTTGGAGACCTCAAGTTAAACTAATTTTGATCTGTGGTATAGAACTAACAAACATAAAATATATATAATTTTGTGATACGAAACATGTGGTTTCTTCATCACGCTTTCATATTTAACTGCAACTTTATTTTCACTTCCAAAATCTTAAACGGAGAATGACAATCCATTATAGGTTCTGATTTCAGTAGGGAATATCGCGTCATGTCTGTTTTAATTTTGTCTGAACCATGTTCCTGTTTTTCTCTTATTATAGCTGCCAAACTCCGCCCGGAAGATTAATCTGGTAAGTTCAAGAAGTGGAGAAAGCGGGCAAAATAGTTAGATACCAATGATTTATCGGTATAGTACTTGCCACTGACGCGTACAGAAACCCTTCGTTAACCTTATACTGCAAATGAGTTACCACTGTTTTGCTGCTGCTATTGTTGCTGTTGATGCTCGAGTTACTGTTGCCTGCCACTATCACTGTCATTGTCGTTGTCGTTGCCTTTGGCATCACAGCATATGCGACTACGATTTACAGCCGTAATGCGTATTTTAGTTACAAGTAATCGATTCTAAAAAGGCTGTTTTCGTCCATTGTAGAAGCATGTGTTTGCCATGAGAGCTTTCTTTGGGACACCTGACCTGTGCATTCCCTAACATTTTAAATTTGTAACGCAACAGAAATTCAAAATAGAATTTCGATCGAAACACGTTGAGTTATATTGACTTAGCGTTACATTCTCAATCCTCCCTGTCAGTCTGTTCATATTTTTTTTCTAAAATTTTAAATCTATGACCACGTAGTTACATTTGTGTTCCAATCAAAATCTTTAAATATTTGTTTCAAAATCTCACAAATGTTTGTTTGTTTGTGAAAGCAGAATTATTTTATAATTTATCTTACAATATACATAAACAATTGTGTTCTGCTTCAAGTATATAATTAAGGATTATTTAGCCCTTTCGTTGTTTTCCAAGCAGCTGATTTTGCCAGAACATATTTGTAGGATGGTCAAAGCGGCCGTTAACTGCTTTATAAACATGTAGGTCAGGGTCTGAAAATGTGCGTTAAGCCGGCTTAAGCTCAGTTAAAGTGGGATGTCAGGGGATACAACAGAAATTTTGTATAATACCAAATAAGGGCTGTTATTATACCTGAAAAAACTTTCTATAAAGTAAACAGAGCCTAAGAACAGAATTACGATTCACCAAATCTTTAAAGCCAGTTTTTACCATGCTGAACGAAAATCAAACTTTCCTTTTAACTATAGCTATCTTTAGTGTTAATTGTGGTCGTTACTCTCGCATGTTACCATTATTCCTGTTTTTATTTCGTCAGATCTGGCAATGTAATTCTCTCTTCGAAGTTATTCGTTGCGATTTAAATTTTTTTTTTGCCATAGTTGTGAAAACACAATAAAAAGCCGTGGTAAAAACTCTTCGGTTAAGCTCTCGAGCAGTTGCCGTTATCAGCTATTTACTTTACTTATCTTTGCTTTTTACAGGCACTCGACCCACAAGTAACAGGATTTGATCCTACGACGACCCAGCCCGTTAAAAAAGACGAGATTTTTTACTTCATAACTTAGTATCAATAGCCGCAATTTTCAGTTTTAATGTAGTGGTAACTTGGAGACAAACCTGTCCCACCGAATCTTAAGTTCAGCGTTATGAGGTCTAAACATATTGTTTCTTTAGTATCTGTATCCCGTTGCATGTTGTACTAATTAAAGGCAAAGATCGTGTGTGCATGGAAGTGTTAGACACATCCGTAGGACTCTCTTGCGATCGTGCAAGTCAAACTATGAAGAAACAAAAAGATGCCGTGTAAAGGAACCATATTTATATGAAATGGACTTTATGTAAGAATGTAATTGCTAGAAAACCAAGATTAGTATTGTAGACGCGTCTGCTGCTAAATGCCTTAAGTGACGAACAATGCTCTAAATAAACCAAAGTATCTTGGACTCCTCGTGTGTAAAATCATCAAATGTACTTAGCATTCTATGCCAGTACCATTTGAAGGCCTTCCAATGTCTTCACATGATTGTCAGTGTTGTGTGCGACAAACGGGTACGGGGTGTTTTTTTTCAACACGTCGAAATGAGTGTAAACGTACTCAGAAACGTCTTTGCGACACATTTTTAATCGCAAGACAGGTATCTTGGTCTCAAGACACAACCATGCATCTACCGTATTGTTCGATATAGATACAAAGGAACCGTGATTTCAGTGGAAGCCTTTGAAAGATTCCACGTAGTTGCAAGGTAGATGGTTGTGGCACTACTAGCCAAATGGAATTAACATACAATGGCGTGTGTAGGAATATTTGATACAAGGATTATCCTTTAATCTACAGTATAATTAAACTGTTTCAGTGTTTTATGATGTAGTCATACCACACATATCATGTATATGAGTATTTTATATTTTGTTAAACCTGACCTGTGCAAAAATTTTATTTACCCGTTAATGTTATTGTTACTTTTATTCCAGCTGTTGAGAGAACAATGCTCAGATACCTTAGTAAACGGTGTCATAACAAATCTTTTGATAATATGGTTAAACATCCTATTCATAGGATGGAATGGTTTCTTACAAATGGTAACAACACTCATTTTGCGAATGAAATTGCGGATTTAAACAGGGTATCTTAATTTAAATACAAACAATAGCATATTGTGCTTTTGTAGTTTCTTAGCTTAATACCATAAAAAAATTGAAATGGACATTGGAACTCGTTTCAAAAACTGCAGTGAAATGCGAAATTTTCGGAAAAAGACACTGCCAGCGATGGGTAAGTACATTTGCCTACTCTGTGTTACATAATGAGCAAAAACAATTATCGACGTAGCAATTATCGCAAGGCGCGGCACGCAATTGTTTACATGAAAATACAATACAATACAATGCCAAAAAATAGTAACACAACAAGATACAAAATCCGGCCCAACCCAAATACCCCATTACATTTTTGGACATGCTAAGCGTAAAACCTCTTAATATCTGTAAAAAGATTAACTTCCCAAATAGTTAATAACAACTAAAAACAACTTGTAAGTATAAAAGTAAACTACCAAAAACGAGGCTGGAGACAGCCTTAAATGACTAAAATGTTTGCCTGAAACTTGCGCTCCGTCAGTCATCATTGTCAGTGACATTGTTAGATTTTAGATTAAAAAGTTTGAACAAATTAAATTATTACTTAATTATTATTTAGTACTCAAACAATTTACTGGAACGTTTAGGGATTTTACTTAGTAAAAGCAACGATTCGGCATAACATGGTTGTCTCTGTCAGCATTGTCAGCTACCTAACTATACGTATCTTTCTGTGTTTTAAAATTGTTGGAGTTTATTGCATTATTTTGTTTCGTTCCAATAGGCCCTTTCCATCACGTGACTAACCCCATTGTACTGGACCGTATGCCGTCCAGCGACGGTGCGAAAACAGGACATATTCTCCTGAAAAAGCATAACATTAAAAATGTTATCTTGTGTTTTACATGATGTTAGAGCTGAATCAAGGATCTGAGTTTACGATGTTTCGCGCCCACACTGGGATCGCTTGCCATCCAGTATAATGAGACTAGTCACATGATGCAAAGGGCCTATTTGTCACTGTTGTAACAGACGTCTCTCGTTTTAACCCAAGTCTCTTATAATTTCTAGCTTTATCAATGTTGTCACTTATTTCTTGTCCTTTATTAACATTTTATTATGAGGTTTGCTAGATGTGGTATTCGTACATGTTTTTTCAGTTTTTCTTGATAAATAACAGATCAAATTGCAAATCTTCACAAAGTTTCCTCACTGATCCTCCACAGATCCCTGTGACGGGTTTGACTGCAATACAGACCGCCCATATTCCCTCTGTGTGTTGAATAACGCGGGCGAGGCCACATGTGTATGTCCACGGAACAGCTGTCCAAGCACTCGAGAGCCGGTGTGTGGCACAGACGGAAAGACCTATGGTAATGAGTGCCTGATGAAAGAAGCATCGTGCTTGAAGAACGCGACTGTGGAAGTGGCCAGCAAGGGGAGTTGTGTTGGTAAGCTCATTATTTGCCATGCTCGTCATTGGTCTTGAATTGTCTACCGTAAAGGAGAAATATACCAATTGCAAGCTCTAGCCCTGGTTACAAACTGCCCAGCTATAGAATATCCTGTTTACTATAAAAAGAACTTCCGTTTCTAAGTCTTTTCTAGCGTAACCCTCCTTTTCTCTCACCCATGCAATGTTCTTAAGAGGAAGCTTTTCGTAGCAACAGTTTTGTTACGTATTAACGCTTGACTGAAATAATGATATGCGGTTAAAAGTATTGACTAGTATGTGGATAGCTCATACCTCGATAGTTTTTGCGTATATTTACAGGGCCGTAGCAAGCCTTGGAAAACTGGGGGGGCACTGCCAAGAGCCGAAGGTTGAAGCCTTCTAGGGGGGTCCGGGGGCATGCTCCCCCGGGAAATTTTGAAAATTAGTTTGTCTAAAACGTGTTTCCTGGGTTTTAAACGC
>JAOBYE010716480.1:0-10799 GCA_025403585.1 Parazoanthus swiftii
AATTTGACGAAACCCCGTTAATACGGCCACTTTTTTTTGGCCCGTTGGTGACCGTATTAACGGGGTTCCACTGTATAGACGAGTCCGGTTTTCTGAACAGCCAACCTTCCTTCCAGTTCTTTCCAAAAAGCTTGTGTAAACCTGCATTCCCAGAACAAGTGCAGAAGATTTTCAACCTCAAGCTCACAAAATGTGCATACATCTGTTTGTATTTTTCCTATTTTACATAGAAAACTGCTTGTGGCTATTCTTCTATGTTTAAATTTATACTGAAAGTTTATTAGTTTTCTTTCGATAGTAGTGTCAAGAGGAAGACGATAAACTGATATCATTTGAATTTCGTATGTCTAAATCATTACACCATTTTGTTTGGCCCACAGTAGGCGGCGATTATTTCGTATTAATTAATCTGCAGAATACATATCTATAGCTTTTTTTGTAGTTTTGAACTTTTCAGAATCATTTGTCTTGTTTCGGTAGGTCATCTGACTTACGTGTTTTATAGCAAGTTTTTATTGCCGTGACGATTCCAAAGTAACTTTGGAATCGTCTACAGTCAATTTTGTGATCTTTTTCTTGTTAGAGTGCCGTTTCTTTATCCCTGTAAATGAAATGTTATGTGTTCCTTTCTCTTTCCACAAACCACCTGGCTTTCCCTCTCATAACTGCGCATTTTGTAGAACTGTATTCTGCGATGTTCTTCAATTCCTGCCGTTTTAGTTCCATTTTCTCTGTCAATTGATTTCTTATTTTAGGGCTTATCGGTTGCTCCACATTTCTTTGTAAATCTCTATTAGGCTAATAATGTTTCTTTTTATTTCAGCTTTCTGTTTTTCTTTTTTGCGTATTCAACAGATCTTGTCCTAACTTCCATCTTCATCATTACCCAAAGTAATGTTTCATTCACATTTCTATCATCTTTGTATTGATTTTTTTTTATCTTCTTAATCGTTTCTTTGATCAAATTTACATATTCTAGTTCCAAAAGCAAGGAGATATTAAGCTTCCAAAAACCTGGTCCCCTGATATTCTCGTTGGTTTTAAAGTGAAGAGTTATTAGAGAATAATCAGTTCTAAACCCCGGTAAGACATCAACCTTTGAAACATTGTCTATCAAACTTGTACTTACGAGGAGAATTCTAGACGACAATGGATTTCTGGTCCTTTTGTCTCCAAGTAAATTTTCTTTCATTTGGATTGAAGTCTCTCCATACATCTTTTGAGTCCAAGTTTCTCGTAATACTATCAACTAATTCCTGCGATTTGGTATGGGTTGTCGTTCTCCCTCCTTTTTTTATTGTTCTCCACATCAAGCACTAAATTAAAGTCTCCGCCAGCTATTAGTATTATCTCTTCGCATTTTAAATCAAGCAGGTGATTTGGAACTTGTCTAAAAAAGGCTCTATCATTTATTCTGATATCTACGAAACGACCACAAGGATCTGAATAATGTTTGATCAACTCAAAGCTAAAAAAAATATTTTTGAATAGGAAACAAACTCCTACTTTTTGGCTTGAAAACTACATACCTTCTTGCGGGATTTGCTTAGAGAGATGTCGCAGACTGGCGTCGTATTTTTGTTTTTGAATTTTCTCCGTGACAAAAGGGTGAGGATACTTTTTGAAGTCCCATATTTGAAGAGTGAACAAACCAAGCAGGGCAAAAATTGCGAGTCGTAAAAGAAATCCCAGTGTAAAACGTTTCATCTTTTGGAGAAGAGCCATATTCTGCCACGTTAGTTGTAAATAATGCCAGATCTAATAATAATTAATACTTCACTTAAGCTTGGAGAACTCGCAAGGCCGGGAAATTCTAATTGCAGCATTGTTTCGGGTGTTCAAGTGTAGTCAACGAAACAACTTCAAAACAAATTTACTTTGTTTATAATTAATTCGTTTAGAACAATCGTTCAATGAGTGAGTATAATTATAGACATGTGTTCGTACAGTAATATTTTATGCATATATTTTACAGTCGTTAGGTGCCGACACCAAGTGCAAAACCTCTCAAGTATATACGAAACCAGCGAGCAAAAACGGAAACATAAAATTTTTTTGTGCAAAGAAAATTGTTTTTCAAAACTCTAAATTTACGTTCCCTCGCCTGGCAAAATCCTGTAAGCAAAAGTTGTTTGTCGCGACTTTAATTTTTTGTGAGCTGTAGCGCTTTTTAGCTGAATCAAAACTTACGTATTGGAAAAACAATCGTGGTTTTCTTTGGTTTTGCAGTAGCAGGCTTGTTCGTGGCCTTCGGGGGACTGGGGATAAGAGGTAGATAAAATTACGACGATGGGGAAGGGGGGAAGGGGGGGGGGAGAGAACGTCTTCTTTTCTTTTCTGTTTCCCTCCTCCCTTTTCCCTCCTTTTCACTGTTTTCTCCGCCCCCCCTCCTCCATCCCATCATTCATTCATGGATTAATCATGGAAATAGACAGTCGTGAAATGAGATGCTATTTTTTTCTCGTGACACGCGTGAGGCCGTAGTGAAGGTGACTATAGTGAATATATAATACTGGGTGCTGACTCTTGGGAGAATAATCAAGACAACATTTACAAAGCGAGTGAATAGATGTAAAAACAAACAAACATGGAACTGGATGGATAGAAAGTTAGAAACACGCTCATGCGGATATGCAGAGTTTCAGTGGCCAATCAGAGCTCGCTAAAAGCACTTTATGCTGATTGGGCATGTTAACGATGGCTATTCTGTGTTTGAGTGACAAATCACAGCATATTCGCTGGTTTTGTGTACATGAATAATAAACTAGAATGTCACAAAGCCATTGTGTCGGTCACGAAGAGATGAATGAGCCTCGCTTGTGTTTGGCTGTTGACTATATTTTAGTTTCTAATTTGTGTGCGTCGCTGTTCATTTCTGGTTAAGAGTTTGTTCCAACAGGATTTGCTAGATATCCGCTTCGTTTCAAAAATAATTTATCGAAGAACCGGTCGTGCTTTCAAAACCTTAAAATGTTCATGTCGTAATTACTTGGTTAAGCCAGCAGGCGCTGCATCTAGTTAGAACAGTGCGGTACTTATTTAACCAAAGCATAACTAAGACGAACGGTTTGAAGAATCAAATTTAAAGCAAGTACAACTTAATCTAAATCAACCTCGGAAATTAATCTCCCTGACTAACATTGTTTTTGAGTTCAAGAGCACTGGCGGCTCTCATTCCAGCCAGCAATTACTGTCATCATCAATAATATACCGGAAAGGTCTTACTGTCTTATTGTCAATGTTAAATATTTCAAGCATTTTGAATATTAGAATAACTTATTTTGTTGGAATTGCAAACCATCATGCTATATTGCGATTTTATTTTCATTTAAATATGCTTGACATGACCGATCTCTATATTTCCGCTTTTTTCACTTGTTGCAGCCGACTTCAAACTGTAGTTGCACCAAAAACAGTTATTTTGCCCTTTTCGCATGGTTTGTTAATCAGACGTAAGACCATTTTGAAAGTTATTTTAAATTATGAATGGTCCGGAAAATTATCCTACTCGTCTGACAATCAGAAAGAGACTGCCCTCGCTCCCAGTCTCACCCTTGGGTCACATGTAATGCCTCGTGCACATCACATGACTTTCGACCCTTCGATCGACCAGACTTTGCGTAACATAGTGTACATGAGCGGCCACTGCCCCCAAGCGCGACATTAGTTTGCTGTTAAGACACGTGGTTGGTCTTGCGGTAGGTTCTACACCTTAAATTATTCACGAATGACCCCTCGTAGTGCTAATTTAGCTGGAACAGTACTGAAATCTGTTGGTAGAAGTTGTTGTACTCGTAATTCTGAAAGCAGTAAAAGAGCCACGTATAGTAGACCATCACTAACCACAGGGCACTATATTATATACCGTGCACTTCTTCAGTCTGCTTATAACCTTGAAATGCACACATTTTCAGACTGGACGTTCGGACTGGGCACTGTTCGTAAAAGAATAACTTGTAATGAGAACAAGCTCAGGTTTAACCTGGTTGTGATTCTTGAACCTAATTTCCAACTGTTTTTTATGACAACAAGAAAAGAAATATTAGATCGTTCATATAAATAAAACAATTTTAGGCTGTACTGACCAAAGAATGAAGAGCAGCGAGATGCGACCACTGGCATTATTATCTGGTTTTTATTTCTTATTTTACGGAGTGTGAACACTCAGATATCATACTTTTGCATGAAGACAATATACGTGCACAGCTCCAATATCATTTATATCTCTTGAATAGTTGCAATCAAACGTTGGCTCCAAATCACTTCGTGCTGTTTCAACTTTAAAGAGGATTGGACAAGAATACATCCGACCACCACTACATGCCCAAAACCACTAATATACTTGCTGAGACCCTACAGTATGTAGGTGTAATGGCAAAAAGTAATTATTATGCCCGATTTGATAGTTTAATCACGAACAAAATAATAACGTAAGCACTAAAGTCATCCCTGACCTCAAGGCCTCACTGACTCTTTAGTTTCGAATTAAGGTCCTGATCTTGCAGCGTGACAACCCGGGCGTGACTATTAACGTGCACTGGGCTATAACTCGTGATAGTAAAGTGTATTTGACGTTGTAAATGCGTGGTGAATAAAGGAATGGAATAGAAAAGGAACTCAAGTGCCTACATGAACAGTCCCTAGAGTGGCAGCTTTTTAATTAAAGAATAACCCGAAGGCCACAACGCCAATGAAAATCAACAAACCAGCTTCAAAAGCCAGGCTATATAAAACATTGGTAAAGCAAGTCCTTATAAGTATAACGAACTGCTGTGTGACATTGAAGACTACTTAAAGCGATGAGAAAAAAATATTGTTTTTCAAACAAGAATCATTCAAACATATCCTCAAGATGACATGGGAGGGCAGAATTAGCAATGAAAAAGTCACGCGGAGAAATGAGACGGAGCTTGACATCAGTGATGGCATCGGGAAGAGGAGATGGAAGTTCACTGGTTACATGAAGAACCGGACAAGGATTTGAGGGCATCGGAACATAGAGAGTCCTGGGCTGTGGAAAGGGAAAGGATGAAAAGGGATTGCGGAAAGAGAAAGGGAGAAAGAGAAAGAGAGAGAGAATGAGAGAGACAGAGACAGAGACAGACAGACAGACAGACAGAGATGGAGAGGGGGAGACAGACAGACAGACAGACAGACAGACAGAGGCACAGACAGAGAGACAGAGACAGAGACAGAGAGACGCAGAAAGAGAGAGACAAAGAGAGATAGACAGATAGGCAGACAGACAGACAGACAGAGAGAGAGATAGACAGACAGAGAGACAGAGACCTACATTTTACCATTCACACTGGCATTTAAACTATGAAGTAGTAGTGTTGTTCAATCACCTGCACCACTATTTTTGCATGAGCGATTCCAGCCACTTACGTTTCCTAAACTCTGTTGATTTGTTCGTTTGCATATTTGTATTCAAGACAGTTCAATTTGTTGTTGATCTTAGAACCAACAAAAACATGAAATGGCTTAATACTTGGTTGGGTGATTACATTACAAATTTTGTTTACTTTTCTAAGGCGGAGTACGTTTGGAAGTGAGACAGCCACAGAGTTAAAGCGATGGCCTTGACGGTCGTCCTCGGCTGTGTTAGCACGTTATGTGTTTGTCTTATTATTGGTAAGTGAATCAATGTCCAAAACTCGAGTAGATTCGTTTTTGCTGTGACTATGCGCAACGGAACTCCGTCATATCCTGATTCCCAGGACGTAGTATTCACCCATGTTTGGGGCTGGACATTGCCAATGCATAACTTTTAACAGGCCCTTGGAGTCAACGGTGAATTTTGCTTGTCCTATAACCGAAAGTCTGCGACTGTCCACAGCAGAATTCTCATTGCAAATTATAGCAAATATTTATAGGTGAAAACCATACCATTTTCTAGACTAATCAGACAAAATGTACACCTTATTCCAAACCTTAAGGACAGCACATACCGTATAGTCCATTAAGGAGATACGTCCTGGGTGTTCGGTAACAGGGGTCGCTGAGTCAGCAGAGTGAGCCCCAGAACATTCATCAAATCACATTGATACCTTTGTCTCACAAGATCATATATAGGATACCGAGTTGCATCTTTTTGAACAATGCTTAGTATCATAATTGAATTAAATTTTCAATTGCTTATACGCGGTAATTACATCAGTTAAGGATCGATTGGTTTCGACTACTGACACAAATTTGAACATTGAATACTATTTAGAGAATAGCATGCTTTCTAGATGGTTTAATATTTGCTACTGAGATCAATATCTTTGAGATTGTTCATAAATGATTTTATATCACGTGGCTCTTTCATTATTTAGCCGAGTATTATTCAGAACTTTCGATTAGGGCCTCAGTGTCTTCTTTCCATACTGAATACTATCAAGTATAGGTCGAAATTTTATATAGCTATTGCAAAAAAGGTTGTCATAGTCAATAGTCGTAGAGTGCAGGTTCATCATAAAACAATTATTATCACTGCCATCATTTCCATTATAACTTGCCACTAAATATTTTAATACTTGAACCGAAAGGAACTTTGGGTACATTAAAATTTACCCAAAGTTCCTTTCGGTTCAAGTATCGACTATTGCATTGACACATGACAACCTCTTTTGGAATAGCTGTAAAGTTGTTTCCCTTTGCGTTAGCACTGAAAAGTTACAACAGGCTCCTTTTCTTAACTTGTCTGCCAATCTGTAAGTACTTAGTTGATATGTATAACGACCAATGAAAGCGTTACCTTTTTACCAGCGACTGTAGTTTCCTATCAAGCCTGCGATCCCAGTATAAAGCCTGTGGAGGGAAGTTCAGTGGAGAAGAAACAGAACGTGTCGCTGTCTCCTGCAGACTGGCCGGCTGGAGAGTTCGAGCGATTTGAACGTCTCTCACTCAGTCCTGCTGCCCCCAAACCGCTTGCATTCAGTGAAGGGAAGGGCATGGTCTCGGGGACAACCTCGGCCTTTGCCGTTCACTCAGGCGTTGTGGCGCTAAGGAAAGGAGGGAATGCTATGGACGCCTGCTTAGCTACTGCTCTGACACGTAAGTTGGGCTTGTGTGACGTGACGGAATGGGACGTGACGTTTTGTGGTGTGACGTTGTTGATGTGATGTGATGTGATGCGATGCGATGTAACGTGACGTGATAGGACATTTACGTTTCAGTATGTGAGCAGTGTCTCGTGTATGCTGTGGTGTGACATGGTGTGGTGTGATATGACGTGTCGTGACGTGAAGTGAAGTGACGTGACGACGATGTGAATCTTAATTAGAAAGACTTTCTAATTAATGTCTTTCTTGCAGTTTTGTTTATTTAATTGTTTGTCTGTCTCTCTTTGTCTGTATGGATGTATATTTGAAACTTTTGAGGAAATTACAGCGTTACCTGCGTAAAAGAGAGCTCAAAATTAATCACGTGATGAATATTAAACCAGGCCGCGCGGCGAGTAAAAGGAGAATGGGCCTTGTTTATATCGATTTGAGTATCAAAGAAGCTGATAATGTATGTAGCTAAACAAACGCAGAACGCCCGATCTTGTGAGTGAGGCTCACCTTCTTAAATAAAAAGCGACAAACAGGATAATCTTTTATCATTAAACTTATCTGCAACCATTTATATTATGCCAACATAATCTGAAGCATGAGCATGGCCGGCATATGATTGCTCTACTCAGCATAACAGTATTGTTATCAGTCTTTTATGTTTAAAATTTTCAATTTGTCCTTTTGTGAATACAGTTTGCATCATAACACATTAGTCGGGTGCGGTCAAGTTAATATGACAAATGTACTGCCAAATGTCGACTTGATTCCAGTTTCCCATCCTTTCCGGCTCAAGCGGTTGTAGCCTTGTGGGGTCTAGTTACTGTAACAAATAGTGGGATGCTGTCTGGGAGAAGGCAAGTAGGAGCCATTTTTGCGGCAAATATCTGGTTTAATTACGAACATATTTTAGGCGCAGTCGAGCTTAACTTGGAGCATAGTAGTCTGTTTAGAAGATGACGCACGATATCGGCGATCCCCTCGTGAGCAACGTTTCCCATTGCCCGTGAACAGCAATGGTGTTTACACTTTGACTCTTTTGGCTGAACTACTCTAAACTATTTTTTTCTAAACCATTAAATGACTGTGCTAAAACTGTTTCAGAGGTCGCCCTTGTTGGCGGGGCATATGTGTCGTACGCTGGGGTCACGAACATCGTATACTATGATAGCAACACGTCACGGACGTATCACGTGGATGGCGGGTGGAACATTCCCCAGACTATGGACCCAAGCAAAATCCCACCTGTCCACACAACTGGTGACAATGGAGCCTCCGTGCTCGTACCAGGCTTCTTTGCGGGAATAACCGAAGCAGCAGAAAAGTTTGCCAAGTTTTCGATCAGTACGCTCTTGGAGCCAGCACTGTATTTTACCGAGAAAGGATTCAAGATGACTTCTCTGTTGGCATATTTGATCAAAGCAAACTATAACAACGTGACCTTACTAAGAACGAACGAAGGTAAATATTTTGTGTTGATGTGTCTCAAAGTAGATAGTAATAATATAATGATAATAATAATAATAATAATAAATAACAATAATAAAACGATGATGATAATGAAGATTTAGATTGAAACCGTAGAATGGTTCATTGATTGAATGTTGGATTGGTTTACATGAAAATCTTTATTTGTTTCACTCTAGAACACAGTTTATTTTCATGTTTGGTAGGTGGCCAAGTGATTGTTGTTCGAATTCGGTGCCTGTTTTTGGAAAGTACAAGTTAACTTTTTATCAGTTAAAAAAGTTAAAAAAAACGTTTTTTGCTTTTTAGGAAAAGAAATATTCACCAACCCAGTGACTGGACAGCCTTACAAATACCGAGAGATTTTTAAGCAACCGAAAATGGCCGAGTTTCTGCGCAACATTTCACAATCTGGTAAAGACTACTTTTACAAGGGCTGGTGGGCTCAGAAAGCAGCTGCCGAAATTCAGTTCGCTAAGGGATTTGTTACTGTGGACGATCTCAATAAATACACGGCGAAATGGCGCGAACCTGCCAACACAACGTACAAGCAGTATAGGATGGCCACAATAGGATCCCAATGGGGAGGCCCAGAGTTGGTGGAAAAGCTGAATTTGATGGAACTTGTAGGAATCGGAAATGGAAAATCTTATGTGAGCAATTCTACCGATTTTTTTTGGCTGGCTTCCATTAACCGTTTCAGCGCTTTTGTTTCGTCATTTCTTCATTATTATCCAAACGCAATTGCCAAACTAAAGACAGAATTTGGGCTTGATCTGTCAAATCGTTACACTAAGAGTTCGGCCAAAGCAATATGGGAAAACATCGGCACGGTGGAGAAAATGAAGGTCGCAAACGAGAAGATCAAGAAGCTACTCGGTGGAGGCTCTAGGAAATCTTTCGTGAACCATCATTCGGATGGAGTGGTGAGCATGGATAAAGACGGCAACGTTTGTGCTATGGTCCACACAATCAACAGTCTCCCCTGGGGGACGGGGTTGTTTGTTCAGGGAAATGCCTTATCAAACTTTGGCTCCATATACAAAGCATATGTGAAGCAAACCAAACCAGGCGAACGACTAGCTGATGCCCAGCAGCCAGCAGTAGCGTTCAAGAGTCACCAGAACCCCAAAAACCCTTCCGGCCAAACTTTGTTGAAGCCAGTTCTCGCTCTTTCTGTGGTGGGTTCTTCCCTCTCTTATGTCACTCCGCAGCGCATTACAGCTTTGCTTGACAGCGAAATGAATCCAAAACAAGCCATAGAAGCCCCCTCGTTCTATCTGCCAAGTCCCGGATCGTTCGAGCAGGATGTTCGTGTAGCGAAGGACGCCTTCAGTAAGACGCTGCTGGATGAAGTGCGGGCGATGGGACAAGAGGTAACGGAAGTGGATGATCATACAGTAAGACAGGTTTTCAGCCCAGACGTGGCTGTAACAACCGATGAGAAGGGTAATATGTTTGGATGTAGTAACCCCATCACAGACGGATTGGCTGAGGGGGAAAAGTGAGTTGTTTACAAGGATTCGATTTTACAAGAAACCTTCAAATGGCTTAACCAGGGTTAATCTCTTCATCAGCGATCTCCAGCATACTTACTGTTCATTCCTTGTGAAAAAGAATATAATCTTCGAATCGAAAACTTATATTGTCCATGCCACGCACAGATTACCTAAAACGTAGTTTTAACTATAACGGGGCAAAATATGGAACAACCTACAACCACAGGTCAGAAACCAATTTAGAAATCTATTGTGCAATTCGAAAGAGAAATGAACCGAAAACTTTAACGCAAGCATTAGATTCCCACACGGCTGTCATGTAAATCAGTATACAGTGTATGCAAATTTTTTGTATAGGCTTTAATGCACTGTAACATCACTGACGATTTTACCGTGCCTAAATAAATTATCTTATATTATTTTGTATGATTTTCATTTACGTTTCGCAGTTTCACTCATCACTTTCAACTAATATTAGTCTAAGTGTTTTTGTTTAAAAGAAGAACGTGGCACGTTAACACTGTTTTGTATCAGCATAGACCTTTGTGCAATACAATCCAATGTAATGTAAGGCAGTGCAACAAAAGACAATACAATTGATTACATTACAATGCAATGCAATACAATACATTACAACGCAACAAAATGCAGTGCAATGCAACACAAGACAAGACAATGCATTACAATACAATGCAATTCCAATGCAATGTAAAGCAATCAGAAGCTCATAAGACTAGAAGCGTATAACTACAATCACAGGCGTGCACACTTTCCCGACCAATCAAAATGTTTT